>CAUYLG010031297.1:0-260176 GCA_963573385.1 Cacajao melanocephalus | reverse complement strand
GCGCCGAGAAGCGCCGTGCTGGGGCGCCGGCAAAATAGCCGCGCCGGCCAAAAAAGTCGCGCTGGCGACCTGTGTGGCTCCTCCGCCGGGAATCTCCTAGTCTGTGGGCAACAAGAATTCGTCTGAAAGTGCGGCGTCCACTCACTCTCTGCGCTTTCACTGGGAGCTACAACCCTGAGCTGTTGTTAATCGGCCATCTTGGATCTCTCCGGGGATCTCTTAATGATTAAAAAACTTTTAAATATATTATGAAGTCTTATTGGAAATTTAGACATGCCCATATAACAGATATTTTGAAAATAAATGTTATATGGAAAATTAAAAACACAATTTTATTTTATAATTTCTCACAAATCAGTTTAAAATTGAATCATATGCTTCATTACGGGTCTCAAAGAACTTCAATAATTAAAGTACTCAATTCGTCATTAATGCTTTTGCACTATATCAAACTTTCATTCTTCTAAGAATCAAGTAATCTGAGATTTTGATGAATTTAAAATTTGTAACACAGTTCATTAAATTATTAGTGAAGATATCTGTACTCACTTACATATTCATGCTTCTCCCATATATGCAAACACCAAAATCCACCTTGATTTCTTCTTTTCCTGGAATTAGAGAGGATTTATATCATGTGAAAATTGCTGAATCATACTAAATATATTTTTCTAAATAATTCATTTGACAATGGCAGCATTCTTCTTAGAAGGATAGTGTATGATTTTTTTTTCTTATCACTCCTAGGCGACACTGTTTAGTCTTTGTCATTTCTAGTGTTCCTTTAAAAAAAATACATATCCAATTATTTCGTTGCACCTGGGAAAATAATTGCTATTTTAAAAATTGTTGGAGAGAAGTGAAATACATATGAGAAATCATGGCATTATAAATACTTAAGAGAATGCGTATGTCAAAAACTGTGAAAACTGGTTTTAGGAAGACGTAGATGGCAGGCTTCAGGGGTTTAACTGAGAAGAGTTTAATGAAGGGTTTATTTACAGTGGTGTAAGCAGAGTTAAAGAGAACAACAAGGCTGGCAAACTTTCCAGGGATTAGCAGCAGAGGAATGCTGATACCAATACCCAACCTGAAGGGACAGAGGGAAGGGACAGTGTTCAACGAGGCTGCAGCAACTTTGGAAGCTGGAAGGAAGGCCTCTGCAAAACAACTCTAACCACAAACCTGACCACTGTCATGTTTGAGGTGAGATAGAGAAGGAGTGGAGGGAATAAATACCTCAACCTCTCTCTTCCCTGGTCAGCATTCCCTAGAAGTTCATGTTGATCTATGATGCTCCTTTGGGTGTTGGAATATGATTACTCACACGTGTTTTCATCCTGCTCCTTCCTATTAAAATATTTTAATCCCATAATTCCAGATAAAATCCTAAATTAAGGTGAGTTTCTTAAGGAATGAAAGCAAAGGGAAAAAACAGCTTTGGATTAGTGAGGAAACAAGAGGGGACTGTTATTTGTCCTGCTTCTGGGTAGAGTGACAGGGTTTTTGTTTTTAACTATCGAATAATAATTGCACATATTTATGGGATACAACATGATGTTTTGTAAAGTGCATAGAGTATGGAATGACTAAATAAGGCTATTTAATACATGTATTACCTCATATACTATTTTTCTGTGGTAAGAACCCTTAAGATCTACTCTTTTAGCAATTTCAAAACACATAATATATTGGGACAATTTTTTAATACAAGAATAAAAGCTATTTATTGTTTTATTTGTCTGGCAGTGCCTTATTTGTCATAAGCTGCTTTTTAAAGTCACATGTTAATTTGGGTGTTTTGTTTGTTTGTTTGATTTTGTTTTTTGCATTAGGATACAAACTCGTTCTTTCACTTAGCAATTAATTAACGAACCCCTATTACATAACCAAACAACTGGGGTGCTGCCTTAAAATATTTGTAGGAATATATATATATATATATGGCTTATAATGTAGGGTTACACTTAAGTGAAGGCTATCTTTGCTAGTTCTGAGTACCAAATTTTAAGGTAAGCAGTTATAAAGGTGTGTCCATCAGTGCAAAATACTGGGGGTGGTTGAAGAGCATATGGTTGTTGGAAGTGACCATGTTGAGTCCAGGGTTAAGCAAAATTTGTGCCATTATTAATAGTTTATAACTTATTTTAACACTTGAAGAGTTTCTAGGTAGACCAATGATTGCAGTTTCACAGAGGCAGAGCTCAGCTTGATTATTTTCTGTAAACCACTTTTACTTACGGCTTACTGCTACTGGAAGATGAACTTAACTTTCAGTGACACAGTGGGTCTGAGACTCTCCAGTCCTTTTCCAATAAATTCCACTATTGAAACAATAGAAAATATGAGTGCTGTATGAAGAAAAACAAAACAATATTTTTTAATTAAAGTACTTTGTTGTATTTTAAAATACAATTTCAAAGATTATCCTAGTACTTTTAAAAGTAATTTTATCTTTGGTGTCTTATCTGGCACAGAGTACAATCATTTTGCTTTGTTGTCTTTTTGCCATAAATGGATTATTCATTATTATAAGTAATTTAAATCAGTCAATTCAGTTATGCCAAGTAAATACACAATTGTTTGTTAAAATATAATTATTACATTTTAAAGTTGTTTTACACAAACAGTATATGATTATTATAAAATTTACTTTGATATATAACATTTGTTCTTGTTTTGGAACATAGTTGAATACAAAATAAAACATAGTCTCATTCTATATGTAATAAAGCTAAATCTAAAATGAAAGCACCTGCAATAAAACTGAATTTATAATATCAGAAAAAGTATATTTGCAGTTGCTATATATTTTCCTTGTAAACTTTCACTGTTTTCTTATAACTAAAAGCTGAACTGTAACTAAAATGAGTTGACTACCTAATAAATAATAAAAGTAAATTATTATATTAAGCAATCTACATAGTATTGTAACTTTTTCTTATTAATCTGGCAGTTATTTTTGTTGTCTTAAGAGATCCTTCTCTTTTTCTGTTATTGACACTAAAACATGCCAAACAATAAAAAATTAATTATCCAAGACTTGTATAATACAAGTATTTCCATCTTAGCCTTACCATTAATCTATTCTGATTTTAATCTATTGACTTCCTAAAAAAAAAATCCCTGCTTTAAAAAAAAGAAAGAAAAAAAAAACGCCATAACTTCTGTAGAGATTAGAATCCTGGAATCCTTCATTCAATTTTGGAAATGTTATAGAGCAACACAAAATAAGGGTGGATAGTTCAGTTGTTAACCTGTCAGTCAAAACTCTTGTTATACTCAACTCTAGTATCAGATTTATGTATGACAAACTTTCCTGTCAATCAAATGCTTTTTTTTTAAAAAAAAAAAAAAGCTTTATATATTTCAATAGATTCAGTGGTAAGGAATCCGTCTGATTGACAGTTGAGGCACATATAGTTTGGAGGAAAATATGTTACAATTAGGTATACTTCCCTTTCATAATATAAAATTATAACATGACCATTATTTCAACTGTTATTATTGCATTCTTCAGATACTTGCAGCAAATATTGTGTATGACTTTTGAAATTTACTCAGCTTAAGAACAAATAATATAAACTTGTATGAAAGTAGGCAATAAGCAACCCAGACCAGTCTCTGTGTAATTAATCCAATTACAAAAAAATATTGTTATAACCGTAGTTGGAAGTTCTTATAACTGTCATTATAATAATAAATATATCTTATTACTATTATACAATAGTATAGAAACTGCATATATTGATGCTTTTATTTTTTTAATGAAAAAGTTCTAATAATGACAAATGAATGCTGTGACATTGACTGCATATACATTTCATGAAAATACAGTCCATAAATGTTAAGGAACTTTTATTTCCTGTCTGCATTTGCTAACATTTATTAATATCTTTCCATAGAAAATTCTGTTAATTTAAGAAGATGTTTTAGTGAAATAACATCTTTCTCTTTTAGTAGGACCTGTCTAACTTTAAGCATCAAAATATATTGTTAATATTCTTACCTCAACTTCTAGCCCTGAGATGTAGGCCATCTCTATTGATTTTCATTCAATATATGTTAAAAAGTGTACACTGCCATTATAAGAGATAGGATTTTCTCCATTATTATATCCATAATAAACAAACGAGAGTCTAGTATGAGACAAGTGATTTGCTAAGCACATAAAAATATAAAAATTAACTTCATAACACCCATTCTGACATTCTCACAATCTCCGCTTTATATATGAACTGATGACAGCTTCATCCTTTGATTTTTCTAAATTCCATAAGACCTTTAATATCAGAAAACAAACAGAAAAACAACCAAAAAGAGTCAAAGGAGGGATTGTTTTGCATATTCGGGTTAAATAAAATAAAGACCCTGAAGATTCAGTACAGTCCTACAAAATTGCTGGGTGAGGCTTTAAGAGAAAACATGAAATGCTTAACATCAATATGAGCTCAAGGGAAAATAACGAAACAATGCAGGCTTCAGCGTGTAGAGCAATACTCTGATGAGTGAAATCAGGATCATTTATTCAGTCACTAAATGGGTTAATTACTTTTATGATCATGTAGTTTACACAACATAAATCCAACTCTATGGAAAAAATAATGAAAAATCAGGACACACTATTGATAATGAAGAACAGAACAATTATGCTAATAGATAAAATATCAATAGACTTTTTCTGAACTGTTCTCTAACGTGGAATAAACTATTTTCTTCAATATTTCATAGCAAATTTTCTAACTCTATTATTATCACTTTCACAGTTCCTTATATAGTATTTATGTGTTTATCATTGACTTTATATATTACAAGCTCACCGATATCAGAAACCATGTACTACATATCTACATAAATTCCAAAATAAAACATTTCATGCATATAGTGATGCTAAAGCATATATTCTCATAGATCTTTCTTTATCAATATGCCCCTCCTAACTATAAGAACTTATTGTTAAATTTGATGGGTACTATACACACCATACAAGAAGGATTAGTGGGTAGAGCTTTATTGGCACATCCTGAGGGGAGCTCTCACTCCGATTCCAAATTATTGAATACTGAGGGAGGCTCCTCATACAGGACAATATAACCCATGCCCCTTCTCCTGGCACCAAAACCTCCTCATCTAGAAATGCTCTCACAAAGACCCTCTGAATGGCCACTATATTGTCATTTTAAATCACAAGTTGACCTGACTTTAAATTATGAAGGATAAAAAGGGGTACTTAACACAACTACAGCTTTGGGGGTGTCCTCCCCAAATGTCCATTCAGGGATCCCAGGGGGACAATCTTCTCAAACAGTAAGGGGAGCCAACCCTCTTCTCCAGCCCTCAGGATTGATGATCCCCGACTTCCTGCCTTAGGAGTTTGGCTCCTTCCTGGGCCTTGTCCTGCCACTCAGGACAATCCCGTTTATACAAGGTGGTTGATTGGAATACAGGTAACTCCCAAAGGTTCTTAATCCTGCTGAACACTTGGTGTCTAGGTCTCTGTTACCCTAGGAAATCTTGACTTACATCCAAAAGATGTCACATACAATTTGCAGGGCATGGCCAGAAAGGTTATTTAAGGGAAACAAATCTTAATTTTTGCATCTGTCGGGAATGCTTTCATTAATTCCGTTAGTGATGGTGGCTTCACTGGCTCGCTCTTTTCTCGTTATAAAGATTGATACATTGGCTCATGGCCACTTCAGCTGGAACAAATTTAAATCCATAGCCCTGCTGGTGGGAAAATACAAATGGGACTCACTACAGTTGCCAGCCCCGATCAAGGTGGTAAATACACCACCATATCTACTAAAACTAGGTACAGAAGGGCTATGATTACTGATTGTATTACCAGAAGGAGTTATTGTCTCCACTACTTTATTATTTAATAGTCCAATTTGGCCCATATTAAAAACCACTACAAATGAATGAAGACTAACAAAAATTAATGTAATTTAAATTCCCAGGTGCCACTTATTAAGGCCCCCACTCCTGACATTGTTGAATTAATGGAAAGTATCCAAAAGGCATCTGGTTCTCATTTTGCAGCAATGGATCTGGCCAATAGATTTTATTCCCTTCCAATTTCAGTGGATTCCCGAAGCCAATTTGTCTTCACCTTAGAGGGAGCACAATACATGCTTACTCATCTCTCTATGGGATACCTGAACAACCCAGCTATTGCCCACAACCTTTGCCAGCAATATCTCCAACAATCAAAATTAAAATATTGCCAGATTTGTCACTATATACATGGCAGAAGATTAAAAGGGTCTTCTACAGATGCAGTAAAATGAGATTTAAATATTCTAATGCAATATGTACAGGACCTATGCTGGGTCATTGCTCTTCATGAAATATAGAGACCTGCCACCTCAATAAATATCCTGGGGACTATATGGGCAGCCAAAGGTTGAGAAATCTCCCCTATTGTCAAATAGAATTTACTCACAATTTGACCATCTCAGACACTCAAACATAACAACTTCTGGGCCTTTACTCACAACACATTTCACATTTTACATTACTCCTTAAACTTATCTACACCGTTATATGCAGATTCAGTTCCTTCCACTCTGGAAAGCCCCAGAGTTGGTGCATGAAAATTGGCTCAACAAGCAGCACAACGTGCCCTGCTCCTAATGCCTCCATGGTCTGACTTCTGTGCAGAGTCACTAGCCATTCTAGATTATCCTTCCCAGAGCCTGTGGACACAACTTGTCAATACTTGGTTACCCATGGGATTGTGGAGCAGGTTACTACCACGAACCCCTTGATATCCTTTTCTAGAAAACTATATTTTGACAGCCTCCTGGTCTCTATCAGAGACAGAGGTGTCAACTGGACTTTGGCTGATGATGCTACATGCATGTAGTGAGTTCTGGTAATGTCCTGGGATACAGATGTTTCCCAGCATGGGCTGTGCAAGTCCAGAGATGCCTCCCTGTTAAAATGGAAATGGTATTTTCAGAAGAGCTAAACCTAATTCAACAGGTCTTTCCAAATTGCAGGGGGATGTGGCTTTCCCCATACTCAGCCCCTCTCCCACCACCTTTGAGGAACAGGTGATGGTGTCTCTACTACTTGACTCTCTGGCTAGGTGGGGAGTCCCTTGGGACCAACCGTACAACCTGGGAGACCGTGTGCTTCCCTGACCACAGTGCCACCATTGTATGCAATGGAGCCCACTGGAGCACTGCAGCACACCATTGGCTGCATACACCTCTCTGGTGGAGGAAAGCAACCTCAGCTCAGCCCACTTTGCCAAACTTGTAACTGATGGCTGGTTCTTAAAGACACCCTAAAACATGCCCTTCACAAATTAAGAATTTTCACCTGCTTAGGAGGTGGCAAATGGGTTACCTGTATGGTTGGAATAAGGGAAACAAAATAACTTTCAAATGCAGAATAAGCCACTATGGGGATCCCACATTTGGCAGTAACTTGCTACAATCATGTTTTTTATTTTCATGTAACCTGTCTCAGCACACAACTGTGATACATCTGAGGCTCACTTTAACAACACCATAGACATTCTTGCCAAACAGGCCTATGTCGTCTTAATAAAAAAACACAAAACAAAAACCATCTGATGTGCCATACTCATTGGCAGCATGGGCTCAAATAACCTTGGGTCACCAGGGTGCCTCAGCTTTTGTAGATTTGGGCCCACTAGAGAGGATACCCTTAACTTCTTCCTTAGCTAAAACAATGACAAATAACTGTGAAACCTGTCCCAAAACAAAACTTTGGATGTTTCTACTAGGGTAGGGTGGCTAAGGGAGATGATCCTTGCTCATGACGTCATTTTAATTACCTAAGCCCCTACTAGTCACCACTGGAGCTATTGGGTATCACTTTACTATGAGTGATTCTTCATGGGGCTCCTGCTGTCTTCCCACACACCATATCACAGTCACATCCATTATTCCTGGTCTGACAAAATCTATTCTAATTTCTGTTGGAGCCCCCAAAGTTGTTGATTTTGATCAGTGGTCCCACTTTAGAGCACAAACAGTCCAATAGTGTGCACTAGAGCAAGGCACACTGTGGACCATCCATCTGTCCTACTTCCCTCAGACGGCCAAGCTTATCAAATGACAATGTTACCTATTAAAACATCAATTGTTTAAATTAGTAATGTTGTACCCTAACTGCCATCTTACTGCAGGTTCTCCCCTAATCGCCATAATACCCCAGGTTCTCATCTGATTGAATTGTCCACCTGCCAGATTTCACACACGACACACCAACTATGCCAGACTTCCTACATTGACTCTATTGGTGGTCTCAGGTAACATGAATTTATTTAAAGTATTTTAAAGTAGAGAGCAATTATACATGAATATTTACAAATACAAGTCCTTACCTTATGTTTCCAAATTTTCAGTTGTAACTCCTTCTCCACCTCCCACTAGTATTCATTGGCAACCAGAGGTGGGATGGATAATTAATTATGATGCCCTTACCAGTTAGCTAGCACCGGTGGCTCCCTGACACCTCCAGATGTTCTACTGGCTTCCCATAGGCACCTCTAAGCTCTCTGGACCTATAAGTAACAAATTTCTTCTGTTTTATGCATTTGATTATGTCTCACCTGACATGCAAACACCTGAACCTAATCTTTTTGGTGAGTGCTTTTTCTTAATGAGTGGATATCTTAGTAGGAATAACTAGACATAGTTCTGGCAAGAGTCACAAGGCTATCTACTGGATTCCTGTGAGAAGCATACCAGGTCAGTCACAGGTTGGACACTTAGGTATTAGGGCATCTTCCAAGAAAAGGAAGTATCCCATTTAAGGTACACTATATTCATGTAATATACATCTAAGAATTTCTGGGCAGGGTAGAGCTAGAGCTCTCAAGATAGCAAACTTAAGACCAAATTAAAAAGAAATCACAATAGAAATCTTAACAGTACCAAATACTGTTAACCATTATTTTGGTTAAAATGTGGAATCACCTTAAATAGTAGACACTATGATTATTGCAATTTATAGATACAGAAAATGAAGCTTGAAGTTTTGATGAAATATAACTATAATGGGAGAGAAGTAGAATTTGAACCCAGAGTGCCTGAGTTCTGAGAGTTGTTGATAACTACTACTGTTTACTATTCTGCTAGGAGGCTTTAAAGTGACACATGTGCTTAACCTGAAAATTGTAAATGATGATAAGCAAGAGGAGAGCTATTTATTTATTTTTTTTAATAAAGAAAAGCATTAAAAAAGAAAAGAAAAACATTGTGAATAAGATGAAATGATGTTATCAACAACTGGTTAAAGAAGTCAGGTTTGAATAAAACAGAAAGTCCACATAGTAGTTTTAGAGTAACTGACTCTGTTAACTTAGCAAGTAGCATATTTAAACCAGAAAATACTGAATTTCATGTGATTAAGCTCTTCCATGTCTCTGTTTTTAGATTTCTTATATCTGAAGGGAATTGTATCATTCAGTAAAGTATCTTTGGCACTTTACAAAGTCTAAAGTCAATGCTATATTTTTGTCATAAAACTCTACATTTTGTTTCTATGAGGTGACTGGACAGAGTTGAGATAAAACATTCTAGTCCCCAAATTTTGACCCGGAAAAATAAAAATAAAATTTCGTCTGCGGCAGAGACTATTAGCTGCAATCCCCATATTGAGTCTCCCATTAAAATTCAGTATCAGCACTCCATTTTTAATTCTTGCACATTCTCCAAATACTTTGCAACTGGGTACAAATGATAAAATTACATTATAACTCTTTAAACATAAGGGAAAATGTTATGTTGAACTTTAGAAAATCCTGTTAAAGATTAGAAGGCACATACTCTTTTTTTTTTCTATTTTCTACAGTGCAGGTAGGTTTAATGTGGCACTCACATCTTATTCAAGCATGAGGTAACCTTAACAAAGAATAAGGACCTTGTAAAAAGCCACTGTGTCAAAAAAAAAAAAAAAAAAAAAAGAAAGAAAGAAAAAAGAATCAAAAAAGAAATTTAAAATTAATTACATTGAGACAAATGAAAATGAAAACACACACTAAAATTATAGGCTTCAGCAAAAAAAAGTAAAGTTAGTAGCAATAAATGCCTACATTAAAAAAGAAGAAAGATCGCCAATGAACAATCAATTTAGTTTTGCAAGGAACTAAACAAAACGTCTAAGCCCAAAATTAGCAGAAAGAAGGAAATAAGAAATATTAGAAGTAAACAAAATAGAAAATAGAAAACAATTGAAAAAAATAGCATAATAGTTTGCTTTTTGCAAACACATAAAGTTGACAAATTTTTAGCTAGACTAAGAACAAAAAGAGAAATGAGGAATGAGACAAGGACACCTACTCTTGTGAAAAATAAATAAAATCAGAAAGGAAATAAGAAATATCACAATTGATGCCACAGAAATCAAAAAGGATCATAGTAATATTTTACTACATACAAGTATTCACCTACCAACCGAATAACCTAAAAAAATAAATTCCTAGAAATGTATAACAAAACTAAAGTATGAAGAAATAGAAAGTCTGAACAGATGTATAACTAGTAAGATTGAGTTGATAATGACAAACCTCCTAACAGAGAAAAGCCCAAGACCAGATGTCTTCACTAGTGAATTCTACCAAATATTTAAAGAAGAGCTAACACCAGTCTTTCTCAAACTCATACAAGAAAGTTAGAGGAGAACACTTTCAAACTCATTGAATGAGTCAAGCATTTTACTAATTTAAAGCCAGACAAAACCACAAGAAAATTAAACTACAGGAAAATATCCTTGATGACTGTAGATATAAAAATCATCAACAAAATACTAGCAAAATGAATCCAACAGCACATCAAAATATTATAACTATAACCAAGACGGATTTATCCCTGGGATACAAGAATATGTAAACCTAAAGAAATATATCACATTACCAGAATGAAGAATAAAAGTCATATGATTATCTCAATAGATAAAGTTTGACAATATTAAACATCCATTTATGATAAAAATTATCAACATATTAGTTATGTAAGGCATGCACCTCAACATTAAAAAAGGCATATACAAAAATTCTAGAGCTAACATTATATTCAATAGTTAAAAAGCTGAAAGTTTTTTCTCTAATATCAGAAATAAGACCAAGTGACTCTTGTCACTTCTATTCAATCATAGTAATGGAAGTCCTAGACAGAGCAATCAGGCAAGAAAAAAGAAATAAAAGGCTTCCAAATCAGAAAGAAAAAAACCTGAATGTAGGAAGCCCATGAATGTAGAAAGCATGAATAAAACCTGAATGTTGAATGAATATATATATATATTATATATATAATATATATATATGCTTACACTACTCTAAAGACATCATAAAGAAAAAAATACATCAAAACATTAAACAAGTTCAGCAAAGTCACAGGATACAAAATCAACATACAAAATTAGCTGAATTTCTATATACTAATAACAAACTATTTGACAAATAAATTTTTAAAAATGCCTTTATAGTTTAGCAAAAATAATAAAATATCTAGGAATAAACTTATTAAGGAGGTCAAAGATTTGTGTACTAAAGCCTAAAAACACTGATGAAAGAAACTAAACAAGAAAAACCACCAAGAATTGGAAAGACATCCCAGGTTCATAGATTGAAATATTAGATATTGTTAAAATGTCCACAGATACCAAAGTAATCTACAGATGCAATGCAACATCTATTAAAATCACAATGGCACTTTTACAGAAATAGAAAAAAAATTCTAAATTCAGATAGAATCACAAGAAAGCATAAATAATCAAATAAATCTTGAGAAAGAATAAAGGTGAAGGCATAACACATCCTTATTTTAAAATATATAACAAAGCTCTAATAATAAAAACAATATGGGACTGGCAAAGAACAAATATATAGACCAATGAAACAAAATAGAAAACACAGAAATAAATCCATGCATACATGGCCAATGATTTTTAACAGGGCCAATGAAATACACAATGGAAAAATGATTGTTTCTTCAACAAATGGTTATGGTAAAACTGCATATCTCCACACAAAACAATGAAATTGGACCTGTATCTTATAGCATATGCAAATCTTAATTCAAGTTGGATTAAACTTAAACACAAAACTTGCACCTGTAAAAAGACTAGAAGAAAATATAGAGGAAAACCTTCATGAAATTTGCAATGACAATGATTTTATGGCTATGACACCAAAAGCACAGGCAACAAAACCAAAAATAAACAAGTGAAACGATATGAAACAAAAAAGCTCTGCACAGCAAAAGAAACAAACAGAGTGACAAAAGAAACTACAGATTGGGAGAAAATATTTGCAAACCATTTATTTGATAAGGAGTTAATCTTCAGAATATATAAGAAACTCTTACAACTGAATAGCAAACAAACAACGAATAACCTGATTTAAAAAATAGTTTAATGACTTCAATAGACATTTGTCCAAAAAAGATATACAAATGACTTATAGATAAATGAAAATGTTCAACATCACTAATCACGAGGTAAAATGTAAATTAAAACCACAGTGAACTATCAATTCTCACCTATCAGGATAGTTATTAAAAACAAGATGATAAGTGTAGGCAAGGATGTGGAAAAACTGACACCCTTGCACACTCTTGGTGGAACCGCAAAATGTTACAGCCAACATGGAGATTTCTCTAAGCATTAAGAATAGAACTACATATTATCCAGCAATCCCACTTTTGGGAATTAGTTCAAAAGAATTGAAATCAGGACCTCAACGAAATAATAATATTCCTATGGTCATTGCAACACTGTTCACAATAGCCAAGCTGTGGTATCAATGTAAATATACATCCACAGATGAATGGATAAAATGTCATACACAGCCCCCTGAAACTGCACAATGGAATACTATGCAGCCTTTTAAGAGAAAAGGTGTGTGATAACAGATGAACTTTGAGAATATTATGCTAAGAGAAATAGGCCAGTCATAGAAAAAAAAAATTGCATAATTCCACTTATATGAGATATCTAAAATACTCAAACTCATAGACTTAAATTGTGAAATGATGGTTTTCAGGGGCTGTGGGGATGTACTAATTAATGGGCATAAAGTTTCAGTTGGGCAAGATAAGTAAATTCTAGATATATGCTGTAAACGTATCTATATTCAACAATAACTCATTGTACATTTAAACATTTGTTAAGAAGGTAATATGTTCTAACTACAATAAAATAAAGTAATAAAATAGGTAACAATGGAAACAATATACTGGGAATAAAGCACATATATGTGAAGTTGGATTCCTCACTTTACTGGGAAGCTGACACTCCAGCTTTCTACTGACTTCCTTTGAACTTCTTTTACAAAAAGTAATTCCTATATAAGTTGTTTAAACTAGAGGTTTTATTTTGCTAGCAGCTAAACAAACACACATTAATATGGTACTGGTGTAGAAGGTTTATGCAACTGAAACTTTGTTTATACAGGAAATGCACCATAATTGGATATACTACTTGGATAATTTTAGCATTACCATTATGTGTGTGGCTAATGGTAAGGTATTCTCATGATCATGTGGAAAATAGGAAATTGAAAAATGTAGTTGTACTCAGAACAGTTCAGAGGCATTTGAAAATTATTCTTATTTTTAAGGTAATGAGTAATGAAACCATGCACTGAGACCTCAGTTTTCCACTTCATGGTAATTTATATGAAAAATACATCTGTTAATTGTTTGTTACCTTTGGTTTTTCGCTTTTTAATTTCTACATCAATTTTACTGGTGATGTCTTTTCTGAAATATTTTGCATTTGAAATTATTTCCTTTAGAGCCTTCTTTTATTGGCACCTGCAGCATTTTTATTTTTTCTAAACCTCAGGCTCTGAATTAAGAGTAATTTACTTCATTGTTTGCACACAAAACATCAGTTTCCTCTTGAATCCAGCATTAAAATGATCTGGCTATCCTGAAAATATAGCATAAGTTCACTAAAATGCTTTTATTAAAACAAATGCCAGAATACAAGTTTATTCATATGTTGCCACATAATTTTGATTTGTTACCTTCCATTTAAGTTTCAGATTGTTTATACATAAAGCAGAATCTTTAAGTACATACAAAATCCTAGCTGAATATTTTGTCAGACAGTACGAACTCATCAAAGATGATTGAGCTGGAGAAAACTGCCTAGATGTTGGTTTTCCACAGATGTACTGAGAATCATTAGTACTAGGTTATGATGAGCTCAAAAACATTTCAACTTTCGGAATATAAACATCATCAGTAATGGCATGCAAATTACAGTAATGGTGGTAAAAAGTTTTAGCACCATCATAATATTCCATTTTAAAGTGAAAATATCTGTGAAATACAGTAATTCATTTTCATCAACTGACTTTGCAGAGAGTATTTCTTTTTCCATAAGAACATCTATTTTGCAATGAGCAAGCTAAAAAGCAAATAAAATTAATGATACTATGTCCTAGGTGCCTGGTTTCAGAGTTGTCACAATTTTATTTTGTTTCTTCAATTTTTATTTTATATACAACAGAAAAATTGTATTACTTATATATACTGGCTTCCAAAAGAAGTAGACCAAAGAGTATCTCAGCTTACTTTTACTTAGAATTTTCTTGCTTAGGCAATACAGTACTTGTGAACTCACACAAGTGAGCTCAGCTCACTGGGATTATGGTTTTTACTTCAAAGTTGATATAGAGCCATATAAGAAGCAGAGTGATAATTTATCCAGGATATCCTCTCCTATATGTGTCCTTTCAAATGTGTGTCTATAGGACAAGTTTTGTGTAATCTGAGTCTTAAACATCTAGGATTTTCTACCTCTGAGCTATAATAATATTGACCAAAATTACTGGTTAAATAAATTTTTTAAAATCTTCCATTATTAATTTTCATAATATTTGTCAGGTTTTGATCCAAACTTATATGTCTATAAGTGTATTTCAAACTTCAGCACTTCATTTTACTTGACAGAGAATGAAGAAACAGATTTTGAGTGCTTTGCTTATATGCTGCATGGTGATGCTCCAAAGAAAACCACTATGACAGGCGTATTTACCTCTTCCATAAAATGCAGAGACCACACAAAGGATTGTGACTGATATGGTTTTGTATATGCTTTTGTTTTTTGTCTTCACAGACTATAATTTTATTACATATATTTCCCTTACAAAACTTTGAAAACCACTTTTGAAATAATACAGCGTTACATTACTACACACTGTGGCATTGTGGATGTATTTCTTTACCCCGCTGCTAGGATGGAGGAAAATAAGGTACAATTTATTTTTATCTTGAATCTCATCTAAGTAAATTATCTGGAAATCACCACTGTAATACATTGTATCTTCATTACTACTAGGAAGGTAAAGTGTAGTGACAATGAGAAAACTAATTATAGAAATGAAATTTTGGAAACACAATGGTGGAAATAGTCACCCTTGTTTAAGGATCAGAGACGACATTCCTTCCTGGAGCACTGTGTACTGGCAGATATTATAAATTTCACCTTTGTAACTCATCATCTTTAATGTTCTGGGCAGGCTGTCACAAGGACATTTCCGTTAAAATCTGAGATGTAAGAACATCCTATTTCCCTCATTTTGAGGGTAAAGACAACAATGGTTAAAATAAATTCCAAATTAACTTTGCCCTTTACTCTGATACAACAGTGTTGTACTATGGAGAATATGTTTTAAGAAAATCTTTTATTGCAAACTTTTTACCCAGAAGTTTTTAGAGATCTTGTTGAAATGCCTCATGGCTTGGCATTATATGTCTTTCTTAAAAACAAGGGGACACAAGCTTTTATATCTGCCAGGATGCAAAAGACATTAAATCTTGCAATATCTCCATGACATTGGATATTTTTAAAATTTTTTAAATTTAAAAAAAAATATTACTTTAAAGAAAGTATAAATGGAGACTCTATTAATGATTTTTTAAAAAAATAACTACATTTGAGTTATATTCTTAGGGTAAAATAATTGTTTAGGACAAAATTCATTTCAAAATCTGTAAAAAACCTGTGGAAAACAAAACTTTCTTTACTTTAATTTTATTATATCTATTTATTTATTTGAGACAGAGTCTGCTCTGTTGCCTAAACTGGAGTGCAGTGCAATGCTATGATTAAGACTCACTTGGTCTTAAGTGATTAAGTGATTCTCCGGCTTCAAACCTCAAGTAGCTAGGACTACGGATTCGTACCACTTGAAACCATTTATTTTTTCTAGAGAAAAGATCTTGCTATGTTGCTCAGGCTGGTCTCAAATACCTGGTCTCAAGCAATCCTCCTGCTTTTGGCCTTACGAAGTGCTGGGATTACAAGCGTGAGCCACCATCCCCAACCAAAACTTCTTATTAAAACCTTAGACATGTTGAAAATCATATAACATGCCCAATCACTAATACATTTTTCAACATTAGTAGATGATTTTAAAAAATCTCCCATTTCTAAAATACTACGGCATCCAGAAATAAATAAAAATATAATAGTATTTGAACACTTTCTAGAAATGCATACCTTTGCAATTCTCATGTTTCTATGCATAAAAATAATTTTGAGAGAAAATAAGCAAACTTAAATACTGAAAAAAAACTGTGTCAATGGGTTCTGCTCTTCATTTAGTATGGTTAGCTTGCTTTAAGCAAATTATAATGAAAAGGTGTTAATTAAAATATTTAATATAAATAAAAGTGATGAAATACTCTTTGGTACAATATGACACAATATTTAATGTTATTCAAATATTTTTACAATGTTTAGTTTTATGTTGTCTGGGTGATTTGGCTTGTTAGATGAATTTATAATTAACATTTTTGTTCTTTATTTCTAAATAAACTACATTAGATGATGAACTACATATAACTTCTGTTTCTACTTATAAATGACTAATTGCTACAGGAATTAGCCCCTTATTGTAAACAACTAGCAAGCTAAATAAAGTATATGATACTACAATTTTTCAATTTTACACAAAGGCACCACTCAAATGTGATTCCTGAGGAAGGGAAATAAAGCACTCACCTAACTACCTAGAAGTAGTTTCTAGGGCACAGCACTAGTAGGAAGAATTGAAACACAGCCCTGCAGTCTTCCCTGCATTGAAGTGAAAGAGACCAGAATTTTCAGGGTAAAATAACAAAAAGAACAGTGCTTCACAGAAGGAGCTCCTGAAATCCTCCATGGGGTTTGCTAAAGATGCTCTCTTGGTGCTGATGTGCACACGTGAGGGAGGAAACCTTCAGAAATGAGCAAAGAACAACCAGAAAGCAGTAGAGTGAACAGTTCCCAGAGATCAAACAAGTTTGGGAACAATTTGTTTTCCTGCAGCATAAAGATCTTGAATTAAATGGGGCACTGGGTAGAGTCCTCAACAATATGCCTTCAAAAAGGGGTTTAATTACATCCAGAATAAAGGCTCCTCTATAGCCACTATTAGAAACAAAAATGAACTAACAAAACTTAAAGGAGAGCCTTGAAAAAAATCAAACACATCTGCAGGTAGTTAAACCATGTACTGGGACAAAACACAGTACTTTTAAAAGGGATACAACAAATTTCTGCAGCTGACAATGTAAAATGTCAATACCTGGCATCCAATTAAAAAATTGTCAATATGCAAAGAAATAGAGATCTATAATCCATAACGAGGAGTAAAAATAGTAGTTATCAATAGAAATAACCAGAAAATAGTGAGGATAGTGAGATGATTAGACAAAATTTGAAAACTTGTACAATAAATATCATTAATATAGTCAAAGATACAAAGGAAAATGTATACATGATAAGGAGAAAGATAGAGGATATTCAAAAGATAAAATGGAAATCTTAAAGATGAAAAAATAATATCTGAAATTTTAAAAATACATTGTTATATTAAAAGAAGTTTAGACAATGAAGAAAAAAGGTCAGTAACCTCAGAGATACAGCAACAGATTTTACAAAAAATGAAGCATGATGAGAAAAAAGACTAAATGCAAATTAACATAACCTCCACGACCAGTGGGATATCAAGCAGTAAAGCATATGTATAACTGGAATATTAGGAATGAAGATAATTGAGTATATAATAATATAGTATTGGCTTTGTTATATACTCAAAATGAAAATACACAAACATTGTTGCAAAATATCAGGCGGGGACAATGTAAGTATATTATTGTGTTTCTTATACTACCTATACATGAAGTTGTGAGTAGACTATGAAAAATTGCATATGTGTATTCTAAAACCTAAAGCAAACACTGACCATAAAATAAATAAAATAAAATAACAGACCTCAAAATGCATGAAGCAACACCTGATAGAATTTCTTAAAAACTATCACACATACACACATATATTGCTATTTTGCCTTTTTAAAAGCAAATATCTATGTATAATTCTTTGCACATTACTTTTTTCACTTCATATTGTTTTATGTTATAAATATGCAAGCCTTTTATAGCAAAAAAATAGACTTATTAGAACAAATAGAAAATATAATCAGTAAGGCAGTGAAAGACTTGATAGTGAAGACCAACTTTATCTGATTGACATTTAGGATACTTGTCCTGTCCCCCACTTGATATTCTTTTCAAGCATATGTGGATTTTTCACTAAGATGAGCCATATTCTTGGCCATAAAATAAGCCTCAATATATTTAAAGGATGAAAGTACAAGAAGTATTATTTCTGATCACAATGGAATTAAATTATAAATCAATAATGAGTATTTATTTGGAAATTTCTCCAAATATTTAAAAGTTGCACTTTTAAATGATGTATGGGTCAAGAATAAATCACAAGAGATATTAGAGATAATTAGATTAATATTTTAAGAAATCAACATTTGTGAAACACAACTAAAGCATTGCTTAAAATGATAAATAGAACATTAACTGCTTATATTAGAAAAGAAGAAAGTCATGAAATCAACTACCTACATTTTCTCTTATGAACACGGGTAAAAGAATAAAGTGAGCAAAAGAATAAACAACATAGTATTGAATGTAAAACAAACTATAAAGTAAATATACATTAGTCCATTGTAATGTAAATAAAGGAGTGACTACCCGAATAAAGAGAGAGAAGGAAATCAGTTTTCCTTAGAGAGTTCCAAATAAAATATGTAGATATTCTTCTCTTCAAGAGATGGATTTAAGCACACCTTACTTGCACCCCTACCTTGAGTGTAGACTGGACCTAATAATTCATTTCCAAATAATGGATCATGGGAAGAGAAAAATAATAACTTTACAGTTAAGAGACTAGGCAGACCTACCTTAACACCACCTTAACTAAATGGCGAAGACTGACATCACTGGGGAATATCATGTTGATGTTTTTGTATCTCTAACTTGATATGATGAAAAGAGTGTTTTACCTCTATGATCTTCTTCCCCAAAACCTATAACCACTGTCTAAAAATAAAGAGATCACTAAAGATACTAAAAAAAAAAAAAAGGATATTTTACAAAATATCTCACCAAACTGTCTTCAGAACAATAAAGATTATGCAAAACAGGAAGATGAAGAAATTGTCACAGATTAGAAGAGACCAAAGAGACACGATGAGTAAACGCAATGTGGTATCCTGGAATACAGAAGTGGCATTACTTGTGACACTAGCGAAACCCAAAAGTGTTTGGTGTTTAGTTAATGGTAATGAACCAATATTAATCTCTTAGGTTTGAGAAATGTACCAAGGTAATATAAGATCTTAACATTAAGAGATGATAATGAAGAGTACAGAGGAATACTGTGTGCTATTTTTGTAAATATAAAACTATTCCAAGATAAAATGTTTATTTAAATGAAGGTAGATATTTGGGGTACATTATTATGAGACACAAGCTATTAGGTCAAATAATATTACCCAAGGTAAGAGTTCGTTTCTTATTTATAAAGGATAATTTTAATATACAGGAAACAATAATCCTGAGTACTCCTTTGTACTGAATACTAGAGTTTCAAAATCCAAGGAGCAAAACCTTTCTTCAGTAGGCAAATTCAGTTGTATTCAAAGATGTCAACAACCCTAACTTAACAATTGGTACAAGTGGACAGAAAATCAATAAGGACATAAGACTTGCATAACACTATCAAACAACTTTTCTAATAAATAAACTTTTTTTGTATGTGATTCTTAGAAGAATACCTTGCTCCTAAATAACAGAGACTCAGCCAAAGCTGAACATGCAAAGTGCTAGGTTTTCTTTTGTGGTTTTTGTTGTTTGTAAAAAAGCCATTGAGTAGGGTGGCACTTAGTTTTACAAGTACCTCAGAAAGACCTTGATATAGTTCCCAGGGAATTTGAGTGACACAGCTGTCTAATCCAATTCTTGTCTAAAAAAACATCAGAAAGGAACATGGCTGAAGTGCCCTCAGTGGTGAAGTAAGAGCTGAGCTGAGAGTGTGTTGCTTCACTCTGTAGAATAGAAGAAGGTCCTGAAGATAAGAACCAGGTTGAGTTGCTTTAAAGGTATCCCACGTAAGTGGGAGAGATGACATTAGCAAAAATAAGCTGGAAGTTATCATCGTATTTAGAGTCCAAGGTGGAAATTGTTTGAGGTAGGCAGCCAGATGAAAAACGGAGCCTCAGGCGTACTGTAGTTGGGAATCTTTTTGAAAAATTATGAAAGCACCTCACATGAGCAAGTGCTAGCTTGGTACACTAACCATGCTCAGAGGGAGTCAACACGAGACCATAAGAGAATCTATCAATGACATTGTTCCTGACTCTTAGTTCTTCACCAACACACCTATATTTTTTCTAATACCCGCATTACCCCTTTTATCATGCATGTTATTCTTCTTGTTACCAGATATTAAGAGAGATTATACAAACTTTTACCAAGACTTAGATGCAACCGTTGCCTACAATGCCAGCATGGAATTCCATGATACTTATATTGATGAACTTTGAAAAATATTGTCTTCAATATTCTGAGGAATAAAAGTGTGCTGAAAAAGATGATGAAACTTCAAAATCAAGGAAGTGACCAAATTGCCTTTCAAGACATTGGGAACATGACTGTGATGACTAGAAAAAGTAAACAGCACAAGAGTTATGCAGCTGGTGAAGCTTTAGCTGTAGGGGCCTCACTTGGAACAGCTTATACCCAACAGTAGTTGTGTTCTCCTCAGATGCTAGGAGAGAGCGGCAACTCTACACAGTATCGGAGGGCTTATTGGCTGCCTTAGACAAAGAAATATAGATGAAATTTGTCAAATACTTGTATAATTATGTAGCAACCTTGTTCAAGATGAGGCGTATTGTTGTATGGTAGAGTGCGTTTATGACAAGCATACCCCCGAATATATACACACATATATCCCAATATCAAACACCTCTATTCGTCTGATCTGTCCTTTTTACAGCTGTTCTCCTCCTCCTCTCCCTCCCAGTCCTAGCTGCTGGAATTACTATGCTGCTGACTGATCGCAACCTTAACACCACTTTTTTTGACCCTGCTGGTGGTGGAGACCCAATTCTGTATCAGCACTTGTTTTGATTCTTTGGACACCCTGAAGTATATATTCTTATCTTACCAGGCTTTGGAATAATCTCACACATATATACACACACACAAACACATATACATATATAATCATTTATAAACTCATACACACACATATTTAACACATATACATACTCATGTGTGTATATATGTATATATGTATATATGTATATATACACACATGATATAGATATACAACTATTTAAAGCTCAATGTACTAATCATAGACTGGGTTAACTCTAAAGACTTGGTTTTAAACTGTAATAAAATACCGGGAATATATTCCACTGTATTTTAACTTTACTTTTAATATAAAAAACAATCTATTTCTAATTAAATTAGTAGCATTTTTGTATTAAATACCAAGCTATTTATGCTTCTTTACGGAAAGTATCTTTTAAGATTAAGTGATAACACAGGGAAGGTGTTGTTGCTTATTGTTTTAGGAAAAAGTGAAGTGAACGGAGAGTGAGTGAACGGAGAGTGACTGAACCCAGATTTAAGTCCCACTTTTAGCACTTAGCATTAAAATCTGTAAGTTATCAACCACTGAAACTTTTATTTATCTATAAAATAAGGATGTTAGATTAAATAATTTGTCCCTCTCTTTTTTGAAATTTTATGATTAATATATATTCATAAACAACACATTGTATTTCCAACCTCTTCTATTTGATATCTTTTCATTAATGTTTTATAAGAAGATAAGGAAAATAATGCAAAAAATCCAAGATTATCTTCTACAATAATATGATGAGAACATTGATTGACTACAGATTCACAGGTTCTCTGAATAAATTTGTCAAATTTCTAAATATTTTTAATCTTACCTTCATCTCTGAGAGCTCATACAAACACCTATTATTTGTGAACTTCAAAAGACTCTTTCACAAGTGAATTATTATAAACCTAGTGAAAACTCTAAGATATCTCACCATTTACTTCCATACTTCCCACTCTGAGAAGTCTGTTTCCTTTTAGAAACTCATCAAATTGATCTGCATGAAGAATGGCACATGGTATAAACTGAAGCGTCTACCAGGCTCTGTATGTACTAGCTGCTGCTTCAAACTTTATTCTCCTTCTACCTCACTACCTCTCAGTCCTCCCGTGTTTCTACCTTAGGGCTTCTGCTCTTGCTTCTGCTCTGCTTGAATATTTCTACGGTAAATTTGTGAACAGGTAACTCTGGATCATTCAGGTGTTAATTCACTTCTTAGCTCTGCAGAGAGATTTTTCTTATGACACAATCTATAGACAGTGTCTTCCACCTAATCATTGTCTATCTCCTTTCATTATCTCAGTTTGCTCTCAGAACTCCTTCCTATAAGAAAATACCGGCCAGGCGTGGTGGCTCATGCTTGTAGTCCCAGCACTTTGGGAGGCCAAGGAGGGAGGATCAAGAGGTCAGGAGTTCGAGACCAGCCTGACCAACATGGTGAAATCTCCTCTCTACTAAAAATACAAAAATAGCTGGGCGTGGTGGCACACGCCTGTAATCCCAGCTACCCAGGAGGCTGAGGCAGGAGAATAGCCTAAAGCTGGGAGGCGGAGGTTGCAGTGAGCCAAGATCGTGCCTCTGCACTCCAGCCTGGGCGACAGAGTGAGACTTCATCTCAAAAAAAAAAAAAAAAAAAAAGAAAGTACCTTTTTCCTTTACTTATTTATCATCTGTTTTTCACAGTCTGTACCTGAGTAGTCTTGTATGTTGACACCAGCTACATGAGGCTATTGAAATGTAAATTAAATAAAACTTTAAATATAATATTCAGTCACATTAGCCATATTAAATGGAAATTTAAGACTCTTCTGCCTCAATCTATACATGTGGTTAGCAGGTACCATATTGAACAATACAGACTAAATCTGTTACTAAAGGAAGTTCTAATAGACAGTGCTGCTTTATCACGTCAGCTTCAAGAGTTAAGATCTTTGCTGATTTTTTTCACTGCCATATGTCTACAGACTAGAAGAGTTCCAGGCACCCAGCATGTGTCATATCAGTATTTGTCAAATAGATTGTTAAGTAAAAGCCAGCACATTTTAGCTTCCTCTAAGAACAAGAAACTGAATTACTTTGCAAATGAGCAAATAGCAAAATTGCACAAAACGTATTTAAGGTATGAAAGATTGCTACAGATCTCAGGTAAACATTTAAATTTCAGAGAACTCAGTCTCTTGTTCTTTTGCTCTCCTTCATCCTCTTTCTTTCTCAGGAAGGAATCATAGAAAATGTCTCTTTATATTCCCTAAAAGATATAGGAAGATGCTATATTCATAAAAAGAGAGAAAGTAGTTATGGAGAAAATCCATTTCAGATAAAGCGTAATTACATGTAAATGAAAAACATGATTGGTAAATGCAAGTCCTTGATTGAAGCAGTAAAACAGTAGACTGATTAGTACAGAAAACTGAACAACTAAAGTAGAACACACTTGCCTAGGACTCAAAAGAAAAGTAGTGGAAGATAAACTTGTGTAAGTGAAGAACATATCCAGGAAATCCTATCTATACATAAAAGGAAGTATACAAATGATAGAAAGCAGCTGAAGATTTTAAATGCTGATAAAAGCAATAATAGAATGAAGCTATCATGATTTGAAGGACGACCTGAGCTTTCAGATATGTTTCAGATAAAAATTAATTGAAGTGGTTATATAGTTTAAAAATAGTTACATTTCATAAAAAAAGAGGTAAAAAAAAATCTAATACTTACATCCCTTCACCCTCAACCAACACACCCTAAAATACGTCCTATACAAATAAATTTAAGATTTATTTGCCACAATAAATAATTGCAAAAATAGAGCAATAGCTACAGAAGCTTCCTTTTTGGTGGAGAGGGGATTATTGACAGAGTGAAGATTATTGACAGGGGATTATTGACATTATGGAAAAGAGAATCTGTATCCACTGAATTATACTCATTTGCAAATGCAAATTTTGGTGAACTTTGGCCTTCACCTATTCTGAGGCTTCCAAACAAATTGAGTTATCTATTCTATTCAAGGAACAAGTAAATATTAATAATCAATGGCAATAGTGTAAGTTTCACTCTTGTTGGGATGATGAGATATAAGTGGATATGTATTCATTCTGATTAATGTCAGAATTCTAAGCGTTCCCAGAGGGTAAAGAAATTGAGATCCTTGATCATTTTATAAAGAATAGCCTCCTGAGATATTTTCAATATTTTCAGATATTGATATTTCTTTCCACTTGACTTTCATATAAGAAGGTTGGGAATATATTACAAGCCTGATCCCTGCTCTAGTCAATGAACTGTGGTGTTAGACTGTTGGCAGAGTTTCAAATATTTAAACTAAGAATTTGTACTACCTTATAACTCTTGTAAAAGACAGCTTTCAGATCTCAGAATGGCTAGGTAACAAGATCAATAGTTTCATCTCCCAGCTAGGCAATCATGAAAAGGAGAGGGAGATAAAACAACAACAACATAAAAAAAAAATTCTACAAACAAACATAAACTTCATTATCTCCTCCTTTTAGTAGATACCTCCTTTTCCTTCTTGAGGAAGATAATAATGCATTTTCCATTATCATCTTATAGATAATAATGGATCTTAAAAATCATTATTATCTTATGGAAAATGCATTGTTATCTTCCTCAAGAAGTTCAGAGGAAGGATGATTAATTTAATGGCTGAACTATTTTGTCATGAATCCAGAATCTTCCAGTCCTGCCATTCTCAACATTGACTTGAGGCCAGTTCCTCTCACAGTACTACAATTCTGCCACAACTTTAAGCATCCTTTGTGGAGACTGTAGCCCTCACAAACTGTTGGAAAAGGGACTATATCTTCCCTGTGTGTGTCCCTTTAGATAAGTCCAGAAACTTTTCTAGAAGCCCCCCAGAAGACTTTCTTTTTTATATAATTGATCAGAATTGTGTCACTTAACAATTGCAAATCAATCATAGGCAAAAAGAATGAGATGGCCAGGATGGATGTCAACTAATGAGAATTTACCTCCGAGCTGGAAATAGAGTCATTGAAAGCTGATTACCTGTAAAATCCTGTAGTTTAATTAATGAGACAGAAAGAGTAGATATTTAATAGGCAACTAGCAGTGCTGTTATACTATTCAACTCCAAAAGTAGTTTACAAAATAAATGGCATCTGTAGCAAAAAAAAAAAAAACAAAAAAAAAACCTGCAGAGACAAATGAAGTGTCCTGAAAATCCATTGTGTTGTTGCACAGTAACTGCCGGTTCGATTTCATCTCTGCCAGTTGGGTGTTGATAAACAATAGCTGGGCTGCAGTTATTTTGGCCTTCTCTGAGTGTAACAACATATGGCAGCACCACAGGTCATGGAGGACAGGAAATTGCTATTTATAGCTTCAAGTGGAGAGACAGGTAGCAATGCCAGGAACCAGTAGGTCTCTAGGCAGAGACAGCCTCCACTTTTCTGACAGATGGCACCATACAGGAAAGAACTAGCCTACTGGTCTTATGAGGCTTAGATTTAGTTAGATTCACTACATGCAATAGTGCATTTTGAAGTTGAAATGGATAGGGGTATGGGAGAGAAGAAATTATGTTTCAGAAAGGACCATTATCCCATCAATATGTAATTCAAAGAGGACCAATATTCCAGCAATATAATGGCTGAATTGTGTAGTAAAGAAATTCGAGCAAAGATTGTTTTCATGTTGAAATGAAAAAAAATTATTGAGTATTATGTGTGTAGATGTGTGTGTGTCTGCATATATATATATATATATATATATATATATATGTATGTGTATATGTATGCAACTTTATATGTATATGTGTGTATATGTATATATACCTTTTTATATGAGTCAAAGAGCAATTCAATATCACAGAGTCCTTCAGTATGGTGTCTATAATCTCCAGTGCAGTCCTGTAGCTTCCTGCCAGGTGAATAGTATACCCCAGCATATAGAAAGCTAGCACTTGATTTCCTTTCTTGAGAGTATTTGCCTGGAGTCATCTGTGCATCATTTTATACACACAGTACAAAGGAAAAGTACACTGTGTTATTACATGAAGACATTGTAAACTGAAAAGGTTTATGTTTTATTTAGACATTTTTAATAAATGTCCAAATACAGTAATGTAATATGAAATAATAGGCGTGACCAATTTACATGACAAAAAACTAACTTGATGGAAACTATTTCCCACCTTTAAAAACAACTTAATTCAAGTAATGTAGCTACCTTTCATTATAAGAATTAAATGAAAGCTTAATCTTCAAAATACACTTGTATTTTGTTGCCTAACATATAACAATAATAAAAGAGTAACTTTGAAGGTCAAAATGAAATGCTTTTAACTGCTATCAATGCTATTTTTTGGTATTTCTTATGCAAAAGAGTAAATGCTATTGGTGTCATTTTTCACTCTTTACCTTTAGAACCTTCATGCACTTTGCAAGGCTATTGTGATTATAAGAAATAATTTATGAATAATTTGGGACTCTTAATTATTGTCATGAGAAGAAAATATTAAATGATTATTTTGAGTTATGTATTTATATGTTACACTAATAGACATTTAAAAGGGTAGAAATTATTGCAACATACAGAAAAATAATATACTATTCAGTACATATGCTCTAAGTAAATAAAAATCAATTGGCAATAGGATCATTTAGTAAAAACTGAGGCTTTATTACTCAGAATTGAAAAATATTTTAAATGTATTTAAAAAGAATAAGAACAATAAAAAGGAATTCACTTATAATATTGGAAAATATTATGTCTATTTAAAAAGGAGAATATTTAAGAACAATAAAAAGAGGAATTCATCTGAAATAACATAAATAATCTCTTAATTTATGTATATTATGGTATATTTACAATTGCAATAATGTAGATGTCTTGTGTAGAAACATAAATTGAATTGCTACCCCTAAGGAATAAAAATAACTAAGAATATTATGAAAAATAAATTGAATTTGCAGATGATTATTTGACTCAGTTACCACGTTAGTCTGCACACAAAAATTGCATTTTAGAAAACTGCTAAACACTATATACTAGTACTTGCTAGTTTGTTCAGTGTTGCAATAGTCATAATAATTACATGCTATATATTTTTAAAAGATCATTCACCATAAACTGGCAATATTGTACTCTTCAACTGCAAAAGAGTTGTTTAAATGCAATAAGATTGTCATATGCAAAAAGAGGCAGGGGGAGATGTTGGTAATTACCATTGGTTTCTAAAAACCTGGTATATGTAATGACAATTTTAAATATGAATTTTCTACTGACACACTGAATCAAGCAGCACATCAAAAAGCTTATCCATGACAATCAAGCAAGTTTCATCTCCAGGATGCAAGGTTGGTTCAATATATACAAATCAATAAATGAGATTCATCATATAAAGAGAACTGAAGACAAAAACCACGTGATTATCTCAATAGATGCAAGAAAGGCTTTTGATAAAGTTCAACATCCCTTCATGTTAAAAACTGTCAATAAACCAGGTACTGAAGGAACATACCTTGAAATAATAAAAGCGATATATGACAAACACACAGGCAATATAATACTGAATGGGCAAAAGCTGGAACCATTTTCCATAAAAACCAGCACAAGATAAGGATGTCCTTTCTCACGATTCCTATTAAACATAGTTTTGGAAGTTCTGGCCAGTGCAATCAAGCAAGGGAAATAAATAAGGAGCATTCAGATAGGAAGAAAGAAAGTTATACTACCCCTGTGTGCAGATTACAGGATCCTATATCTAGAAAACTCCATCTCAGCCCAAAATCCTGTTAAGTTGATAAGCAACTTCAGTAAATTCTCAGGATACAGAATTAATGTGCAAAAATTGCTAGCATTTCTATATAACAACACAGTCAAGTCAAGATGCAGATAATGAATGAACTCCCATTCACAATTGCTACAAAAATAATTAAATACCTAGAAATACAACTAGCAAGGGATATGAAGGATGTCTACAAAGAGAACTATAAACCATTGCTCAAAGAAATTAGAGACAACAAAAACAAATGGAAAACATTATATGCTTGAGAACATGCAGTGTTTGGTTTTCTGTTCCTGTGTTAGTTTGATGAGAATGATGGTTTCTAGCTTCCTCCATGTCCCTGCAAAGGATATGAACTCATCCTTTTTCATGGCTGCATAGTATTTCATGGTGTATATTTGCCACATTGATGGGCATTTGGGTCAATTCCAAGTCTTTGCTATTGTGAACAGTGCTGCAATAAACAGACATGTGCATGTGTCTTTATAGTAGAATGATTTATAATCCTCTGGGTGTATACACAGTAATAGGATTGCTGGGTCAGGGAGTTGCAATGAAAACACATGGACACAGGGAGGGGAACATCGTATATCCCTGTTGGAAGATGGTGGACTAGAGGAGGGATAGCATTATGAGAAATACCTAATATAGACAATGGGTTGGTGGGCTTAGCAAACCACCAAGGCATGTGAATACCTATGTAACAAACCTGCATGTTCTGCATATGTATCCTAGAACTTAGAGTATAATAATAATTTTTAAAAACATTATATGCTCTTCAATCAGAAGAAGCAATATTGTGAAAATGGCCATATTGCTCAAAGCACTTTATAGATTCAATGCTATTCTCATTAAACTGCAATTGAAATTCTTCACAGAACTAGAAAAAACTATTTTAAAATTCACAGGAAGCCAAAAAAGGGTCTGAATATCCAAGGCAATCCTAAGAAAAAATTAACAAAGCTGTAGGCATAATGCTACCTGACTTCAGACTATGCTATAGGGCTACAGTAACCAAAACAGCATGCTACCAGTAAAACAACAGACACATAGAACAATGGAACAGAATAGAGAACCCCGAAATAAGACCACACACCTAAAACTATCTGATCTTAGACAAATCTAATGGGGAAAAGATTCCATATTTAATAAATGGTGATGGGATAACTACATAGCCATATGCAGAAGATCGAAACTGAACCCCCTCCTTACACCTTCCATAAAAATAAACTCAAAAAGGATTGAAGATTTAAGTGTAAATCCCCAAACTATAAAGATCCTAGAAGAAAACCTAGGCAATACCATTCAGGACATAGAAATGGGAAAAGATTTCATGATGAAGATGCCAAAAGCAATTGCAATAAAAGAAAACTGGACAACTAATTAAGGAGCTTCTGCACAGCCATATATATATATATATATATATATATATATATATATATATGAAACTATCAATAAAGTAAACAGACAACCTACAGAATGGGAGAAAATTTTTGCAAACTATGCATCTGTGAAGGTCTAATATCTGGTATCTATTAGAAACTTAAACAAAGTCATAAGAAAAAAAAAAACAAGATGGGCAAAATACATGAACAGACACTTTAATTGTATGAAAAAATGACCAACATTACTGATCATTAGAGAAATGCAAATCAGGACCACAATGGGATACCTCTCACGACAGTCAGAATGACTATAATTAAAAAGTCAAAAAAGTTGCAGGTGAGGTTGCAGAGAAAAGAAAATGTCTTTACACTATTGGTGAGAGTGTAAATCAGTTCAACTAATGTGGGAGACAGTGTGGTGATTCCTTAAATATCTAGAGGCAGAAATAACATTTGACCCAGGAATCTCATTACTGAGTATATACCCAAAGAAATATAAATCATTCTATTATGAAAACACATGCGCACACATGTTTATTGCAGCACTATTCACAATGACAAAGTATGGAATCTACCTAAATACTTATCCATGATAGACTGCATAAAGAAAATGTGGTACATATACACCATGGAATATTGTACAGCCATAAAAAAGAATAAGTGCATGTCTTTCTCAGGTCATATATGAAGCTGAAGGCCATTATCCTCAGCAAACTAATGCAGAAACAGAAAACCAAATACAGCATGTTCTCACTTATAACTGGGAGTTAAATAGTGTGAACACATAGACACATAGAGGGGAACAACACACACTGGGGCCTACCAGAGGGCAGAGGTTGAGAAGAGGGAGAAAATCAGGAAATATAACAAATGGATACTAGGCTTAATACCTGGGTGTGTTTGTGTGTGTGTGTGTGTGTATACACACACACATACATATATATATGTTTATATATTTATATACACACATACATATATACATGTTTATATATATTAAGCCTAGTATCATTAGTTATTTTTATAGTGTGTGTATATATATACACACATATATATATATACACACACACTATATATATATATATTTTATGTACTATATATATTTATGTACTATATATATTGTGTGTGTATATATGTATATATGTATACATATGTATATATGTATATATATATATAACCATGGAATAACAAAATAGGAAATAGAAAAAATTTATTTCTTAACAGGTGTGACGATACAATCCAAGGTTTGGTGGGTAGCATTTTAGGCTGTGATGTAGGATTCCTTGTTTCTCTCATTTTTCATCTCTGTGATGTGAGAGGGCCTTGGAGTTCTCTGCTTCTATTTAGGTCATAGTAAAAGATGAGTTGGAAAAGGTGTATATTACTACTATGGCTCTGAAGGAAGATTAATAACAATATATTTTATTACTACTAATAATTACTAATACATTTTATAATATTTTATGCACTATATAGAGAGTGTGTGTGCATGTACATTTTATAATATTTTATGTACTACATAAAAGAGAGTACACACACACATACTCTCTAGATATATAGCACATAAAATGTTATAAATGTCAGATATTACTCTTTTAATTTCCATCTGGAAACATAACCTGAAAATCTTGCTTTGGAAATACATTAAAAGACATATATATTTTCTGAGATGGAGTTTCGCTCTTGTTACCCAGGCTGGAGTGCAGTGGTGCAATTTTATGAACATCTGACAAGAAAATCTGCTGGACAAAATGTATTTGTATATATTTATTCATATGTAAGAGATTATTCAACTTCCTCATGAAAAAACTAATTTCTCATCAGTTTATGGCAAAAACTGAAAAATTAAAATATATTTGAGCTTTTTTTTAACACACATTTTTATTTGTGTGTTTTATATAATGCTAAGTACATGTTTATTAGGGATTGTGGACAGAGCATTAAAATGTTCGAGGAATCATGCTTCCTTCTGTAGTGCAGATTTGATGCTAGGGAGCAGATGTCCATCCAAAGACTATATATTCCAGAACATTTAGCATTTAGAAGGAGCCATATGATTAGTTATTATCAATGGAATAAAAAATGTATTATTACTAATCTTCCTTCAGAGCCATAGTAGTAAGATACACCTTTTCCAACTCATCTTTTACTATGACCTAAATAGAAGCAGAGAACTCCAAGGCCCTCTCACATCACAGAGATGAAAAATGAGAGAATCAAGGAATCCTACACCACAGCATAAAATGCTACCCACCAAACCCTTGGATTGTATCATCACATCCATTAAGAAATAAATGTTTTCTATTTCCTATTTTGTTATTCCATGGTGCTATATTTATTCTTATTGTAATAAGCCTATGAGATTTACTAGATTACCTATTACTGCAGGTAGCATTACTGCCTATAGTACAAATGGAAACTCTTAATTGAAATTAAGTAATATCACTTGTCTCTTATCATTGGATTTTTATTGATTAAAGTGTCCATGAAAGTGCATATTATAATTGGGATTGGACTTTGAGGATGCATGGTACATAAATTCCAAATGTTAAGGCCAGATAAGTCAGATACTATGTGAATAACCTACTCCATTGAAAAGACTAATAGAGGTTTTTAATACCCATTTTTAGACTGCATTCTAGCCTGGGCAGTAGAACAAGAATCCTGTTCTCTCTCCCTCTTTTCCTTCCTCTTTCTTTCAAAAAAAAAAAAAAAAAATAGAAAGGGACATGGTTAGCCAATATAAATGTAGCTGGAAAAACTGTAAAGGAATTACAGGTGATGGCACAGCAGCCATTACTGGAAAACATAGCAGAGTAATTAAAAAATGACTGGAATTTGCTAATAATGGTACTGTGTGGAATCATTGTTTTATACATAGTAAAGGTTTAGCATCCAGAGAAATTCCACAAAATCTCATGGAAGTATTGAAAACTGCAGTGAAAGTTGTTAATTTTATTAAGGGAAGCTCACTGAATAGCTGGCTTCTTGAAACGTTTTGTTCAGAGATTGGAACTAATCATACCCACTTACTGTATCATACCAAAGTTTGTTGGTTGTCTTAAGGGAAAATACTAAGCATGGTTTATGAGCTCAGGAATGAGATTCACTTTTTTCTCGTTGAAAAAAATCTCATTTGGCAAATATTTTTGAAGATGATATTTGGGTAACAAAATTGGCATTTTTAACTGACTTTTAAAGCATTCTTAATGAACTGAGTTTAAAACTACAGAGGAAAAACAGTGACATATTCCAACATGTTGATCATATCCAGGGATTTCAAAAAACATTATTGTTACCTTAAGCAAGACTTAAAAGTAGTTATCCTAGCTACTACATGTTTCTAAGATTTTTGCAACATATCGAAGAGAATATTATTAATGAAAACATTTTGAAAGAAGTAAAATTAGAGATATTGTTGCATCTCACTTCTCTGCCTCAAACTTTTAACCATTTCTTTCCAGAAGGAAAATTTGAAACATTAAGGGAAAACAGTTGGGTAAAAGATCCATTTGCTGTTTGAAATCCTGAATCAATAATTGAGCTAAACTTGGTGCCTGAAGAAGAGAATGAATCATTGCAGCTTAGTGCTTCATGTACATTAAATAATGATTATGAGGCCTTAAGTTTATTAGCATTTTGGATTAAGGTAAAAGAAGACTTTCCATTGTTGAGTAGAAAGAGTGTCCTGCTATTACTAGCATTCACAACTACTAGTTTGTGTGAACTAGGGTTTTCTATCTTCACCCAGTTAAAAACAAAGGAAAGAAAGGGGCTAAATGATGCAGCAGCTATCTGGGTAGCATTATCTTCCTGTGTTCCAGACTGGAATGAACTTATGAACAGACAAGTACACCCAACATAATAAATAAAATCTTACCTTAAAAAAAAAGATGTGCAAATGACTAATAGGTATATGAAAATCTGCTCAGCACCACCTACTATAAGGGAAGTGCAAATCCCTCGAATGGGAGAAAACATTTGCAAAGTGCTCATCTGAGGGGGACTAATATGTATTCTGTACAAGAATAACAGTTCAGCTGTAGAAAACCAAACAATCCCACTAAAAATGGACAAAATTTTTCAAAAGAAGACATACAAACGACCAATAGTATATGAAAAACACTAATTATCAGGGATTGTAAATCAAAACTACAACGAGATATCTCACCACAGAATGTTTATCATTAAAAAGACAGACAGACAGACCACACACACACACACACACACACACACACACACACACAGATGCTGGTGAGGATGCAGAGAAAAGGGTACTCTTAGACAAAGTGGGAATGTAAATTAGTGCAACCATTATGAAAAACAGTATAAATATTTCTCAGAAAAAATAAAACTACCACATGAGGCAGCAATCCTACTACAGGTTATCTATTCAAAAGAAAAGAAATTATTATTTCAAAGGGATACCTGACTCACAGGTTTATCACAGCGTTATTCCCAATAGCACAGATATGGAATCAATCTAAGTGTTCATCAATGGCTGACTGGACAAGAAAAATCGTGTGTGTGTGTGTGTGTGTGTGTGTGTGTGTTTATATGATGCAGCATTTGTTTTCTGGATACACACCTACACCCACTCACATACCCACACACATATATACACATACACTATTCAGCCATTCTTTTTAGAATGGAATCCTTTTCCAGCAACACGAATGGAACTGGGTGTCATTATGATAAGTGACACAAGACGGGCACGCAATGATAAATACTACGTGTTCTCACTCATATGTGGGAGGTAAAAACTTGATCTCATGGACAACAAGAATAGGATAGATATCAGGAACTGGGAAAGGAGGTGAAGAGAGGTTGTTTATGGATACAAACATGCAGTTAGATTGAGGAAATAATCCTAATGTTTGATAGTAGACTAGGGTGATCATATGTAGCAATACTATTACATATATTGCAAAGTAACTGGAAGAGAAGACTGGAAATGCTAACAACACCTAAAAATGAGAAACATGCATACATGCATGGTGACAGATGTCCCAGATTACCCTGGCCTGATTATTACTCATTCCATGCATGTAACAAGCACTCATATGTACTCCATAAACATGTAAAATATCACGTGTCAATAAAAAACAAAGAACTCTAAAGTGTTGATTTGACATATAATAAAGCTTACTTGTCAGTGAAAAGATTAAACTCCCATGAAAAAAATTGTCTTCTGCAAACAAGATAATTTGACTTCTTGATTTCCAATTTGGATGCCCTTTATTTGTTTCTCTTGCCTAATTGCTCTGGCTGGGACTCTCAATATTATGTTGACTAAAAGCAGTAAAAGTGGGCATCCTTGTTTTGTTCAAGATCTTAGAAGTAAGGGTTTCCACTAGCTGGCTGTGCCGATTAAGCTATGCCCCTCTAACTGTCTGGGCCTCCCTCAGTTTCCTACTACCTTAATGAGGTTAGAGGATCCTAGCATCACACATGAGTGCTCCTTCTGAGGCCAAGCAGTGTCAAGCTGAGACCACAGTTGCAGGGAACTGTAACTTTTATAGGGTAACTTTCCAGTCCACTGCTGAGACCAATGTTGGTGGGCAGTCAAGCCTTTTACCAAGATACTATTGTGATTCCTCCTGGAGGCTTTGGCAGATAGTTTTGGTTCCAGGGTCAAGGCCGTACAAGGCTGTAGCTAAGCCCTTTTGGGAGTGAGGCTCTTGCCAGAGCATGATTGGCAGGCCTGCCACCTGGGTGTGGGTCTGCACTCTCAAAATGACCTGCTAAAGTCTTTGGATCCACTGGGGTTTCACAAACTTCTACCTCAGTCCCCAGCTCCTGCAGAGGCTTTTCTGTGTTGATGGGTACAGAATTCTTGTTTTGAGGGGATACAAGTGGACGACTTCCTATTCTGTCATCATGCTGGCGGCACACTTCTGAGTTTGACGTTTTTAGATTCCACAAATAAGTTAGACCTTGTGGTATTTGTGTTTCTCTAGCTGCACTTATTTTATGTACTGTTCTTTATAAAGACTGGATTCAGTCTTAATACCATGGTATTATATCCAGCAAATTATTAGTATCATGATTTACAGCACATGACTTTAAGAAAAATACCTATGGCTACATGACTCAGGAGGGTTTGGATAATGGGCTATGCATATCCACGTCCAAGAAGCAGCTCCTTTACCACAATTAGGAGAGAGAATTAGCCGTAATTTCCAGCATTTCCTTACTGATTTCAAATGCATTCATTAGTTCTCTGATTTATTTCTTTTTATAAAATTCAATTCCAGAAACACTAGAAAACAGAGTGAGTTACAGATGTTCACTGATAGTCCTATTTCAAAATGACAATCGCTGCAAAAATATTATTTAGATCTTGGAAGAATGCTTCTGTTACTTCGAGTCAAAGGGAAAGGAAACCCGCTCACTCATCTCACCACAGTAGATTTTTCTACAGCTGTGCTCACTATACTTCTCCAGTAAAAATATTATCTGTTGGGCCACAGCTACTGTTCTGTAGCTTTAAAGACTCATGAAGATCTGTGGGACAGTCTCTTCCACGAAACATCACGTTTTATGAACTGACCACTATCTTTTGGGGTGATGCATAGTAATAGATGCCATCTAGTCTTCATCAAATTGGGCTATGAAACATTTCATTAGGCACAAGAATAAGACTGGATAAACTCATGATATCCATTATGGATGATTTTCTGAAATATTCTTTTTCCCACATTCCTGCAGGTTGTCATGCATTCACTTTTTGAGCCCTTGGAGGTGTTTTGAAGGTGACAAGCAAAATAAGTCTTAATACTATTTTTTTTTTCAAACGCTAAATTGACAATGGAACTAGAGGGTCTGTGGAAGAGCTAAAGAATTTATCTAAATAAATTATTTGGGAAGGGTGAGGGTGGAGCAATGTCTGTGGGTCCTGGGGGAACCAGAACCCAGTACTCACCTTTAGGATACCCCATGGAATCAGAGAACTCCTAACAGTGTGGTTGCAAATGGAGATGAGTGGTCACACCAGAATCCCACATTTCAGTGCCTCATTGTGATGGGAATGGTAGAGTTGCAGCACTGAGTGTGTGCAGGCTCAGCAGTTACCTGACAACCTCTGAGCGGATAGCTGATAACCAGTGCAATCTTCCATTGTCACTACTTTATTTCTGGACACACTCTGCGTGTGCCTGGTGGAGTCTAGATAGCCTTGACATGAAAAATTTGTGGAAATAATTCCCCAAAATGACTTCTTTGAATATTTTTGCCAACTCAGAGGCAAGGTGGAATGTAAATTAAAATATTGTTACTGGTAGCAACTAAAACATGATGTTACATCTGTATTTGCAGACAAATACTCGTATCTATTAAATCTGTGTGATGTTTTTTTTTCTTCATTTCTTCTGTGCATTCAGAGCTTCTAGCACACTGCTCAGTTGATATTACATGATGAGTTAATAATTTTTTTATGTTATGAGTTTTCTCTTTTTAAAATAAATTTAATTGTGCATACTTAAGGTATACAATATAATGCTATGAGAGTTACGTATGTATGTCTGTGTGTATATAAATGTATATATAAAATCGTTACCATGGTGAAACAAATTAACATATGTATCACCTCATATAGTTACTTATTTTTCACTCTGTGGCGAGAACATCTATAATCTAGTCATTTAACAAAAATTCTGAATTCTATACACTGTTATCAACTATCATCTTCATGTTGTACATTAGATCTTCAGCCTTGTTTATCCTACATGTCTTGTACTTTGTGCACTTTGACTTACATCTCCCCATTTTCTCCTTCCCACTTTGTCCCTGGTAACTGCTGTTTTATTCTCTACTTCTATGTATTTGACCCTTTTGCCCACATATAAGTGAGGTCATGCAATGTTTTTCTTTTTGTGTCTGGCTTATTTTATTTAGCCTAAAGTTTTCCAGGTACATCCCTGTAGTGGCAAATGGCAAGATCTCCTTTTATTTTTATTTTTCTGTTTTTTATAATTTCAACTTTTATTTTAGATTTAGGGGGCACATGTGCAGATTTATTACCTGGATATATTGTATGATATTGAGATTTAGGGTACAATTGAATATTTCCTTTTTAAAGGCTGAACTATATTACTCCGTGTGTGTGTGTATGTGTGTGTGTGTATATGTGTGTACATTTCATTCTTCTGTTGATGGACACCTAGATTGTTTTTGCATCTTGGTAATTGTGCATAATGCTTCAGTGAACATGGGAGTGCAGATGTCTTTACAAGGTGGTAGTTTCATTTCGTTTGGGTATACACCCAGAAGAGGGATTGCTGGATCATATGGTAATGGTAGTTTTATCTTTAATTTTGAGGTGGAAGGTTTTTTGTTTTTAAGTTCAGGGGATTCCTGTGAAGGTTTGTTACATTTTACCTTTATAGCGCTTTTCCTAATGGCTGCACCAATTTACATTCCACCAACAGTGCATAGGTACACACTCTTGACAACACTGGTTAACTCATCTTTTAAATAATATCTACTTTAAGGAATATAAAGTGCTATCTCATAGTAGTTTTGATTTGCATTATTCTGTCCTCATGACTAGTAACGTTGAGCACCTTGTCCCACACCTGTTGGCCATTTTTATGTCATCTTTGGAGAAATATCTATTCAGGCATTTTGCCCATTTATTATTGAGCTATATGTGTTCTTACTATTGAGTTGTATGGCTTTTTACATAAATTTTGGATATTAACCTTTTATCATATACATAGTTTGCAAATATTTCTTTCCTATTTGTGGGTTGCCTTTTCATTTTTTTTCCTTTACTGTGCAGAAACATTTGTTTCCTTTGCTGTGCAGAAACATTTTTAGCTTAATGTTGTCCCATCTATTTATATTTGCTTTTGTAGCATGACCTTTTAGTGTACTATCCAAGGAACTGTTGCCAAGGCCAATGTCAAGGAGCTATATTCTCTTCTCTTTGTCTTATGTTTTATTTCAAGAGTTTTATGGTCTTACATTTAGGTCTTTAATCCATTTTAAGTTGATTTTTCTGTATGGTAGAAGATAAGGATTCACTTTTATTCCTTTATATGTGGAAATACAGCTTTTTTTTAGCACCATTTGTTGAAGAGGGAACCCTTTTTTCATTGTGTCTTTTTGTTATCCCTGTTGTAAATTAGTAGGCCATATATGCTTGGATTTATTTATGGACCACTTATGCTATTCTCTCTATTTCCAATAGGTTTGCACACTTTTTCATAAATTTTCAGTCATGTGACTTTTGTCCTTTAAAAATTACATGTTCTTGATGTTCCCCAATAGTATATTGAATTGTGTATTCTTTTTTTATAGACATTTATAAGAAATCTAAATGTGTATGCATCCTGAAATTTATCTTTTATTTTGTAATTTAAAATATGAGAAAAATTTATCATTTTTTTTCTTGAGTGGATGTTATCTGAATTTTAAATATATGTATATTTTTTATTTCAATAGCTTTTGGGGTACAAGTGGTTTTTGTTTATATGGATGAATCATATACTGGTGAAGTTGGAGATTTTAGTGCATCCATCACCTAAGTAGTGTACTTTGTACCTGATATGTAGGGTTTTTTTCCCCCTCAACATTATTCCCCCTCCCCTTCTGAGTATCTAATGTCTATGATACCATTCCATATGCTTTCGCATACCTGTAGCTTAGCTCCCACTTACAAGTGAGAACATACAATATTTAGTTTTCCATTCCTGAGTTGCTTCACTTAGAATAATGGCCTCCAGTCCATCTAAGTTACTGCAAAAGACATTATTTTGTTCCTTTTTATGGCTGAGTAGTAGTTCATGATGTACATGTACCACATTTTATTTATCCACTGATTGGTGGCTGGGCACCATAGAAAATTATGCCCACTACAAAGAAGTTAATTGCCACTAACAGTCTTCTCCTCCTTTAGGCTAATCTAGGAGAATAATATGCACAAAGATTAGAAAATCAAGTTGGTTGATTTTCTAATATATGGTTGGTTCCATATTTTTGCAATTGTGAATTGTGCTGCCATAAACATGCATGCAGGTGTCTTTTTGATATAATGACTTCTTTTCCTTTGGGTAATGATGTGGTTTGGCTGTGTCCCCACCCAAATCTCATCTTGCATTGTAGTTCCCATAATCTCCACGTGTCATGGAAGGGACCTGGTGGGAGGTAAGTGAATCATGGGAGCGGTTATCCCCATGCTGTGGTTCTCATAATAGTGAGTAAGTTCTCATGAGATCTGATGGTTTCATAAGGGGCGCCACCCTTTGCTCAGCACTCATTCTTCTCCTTCTTGCCATCATGTGAAGAAGGAAATGTTTGGCTCCCCTTCTGCCATGTTTATAATTTTCCTGAGGCCTCCCCAGCCATGCAAAACTGTGAGTCAATTAAACTTCTTTCCTTTATAAATTACTCAGTCTCAGGCAGTTCTTTATAGTGGTGTGAGAACAGGCTAATACAGGTAGATACCTAGCAGTGGGCTTGCAGGATTGAATGGTACATCTACTATTTTCTCTGCTACTCTTAATTCTTTGAAAAATCTCCATACTGTTTTCCATAGAGGTTGTACTAATTTGCATTCCCACAACAGTGTATAAACATTCTCTTTTCACCACATCCATGCCAACATCTATTGTTGTTTTGACATTTTAATCATGGCCTCTTCTTGCGCTTAAGCATTTTTTTCATATGTTTTTTGGCTGTTTGTATATCTTCTTTTGAGAATTGTCTATTCATGTCCTTTGCCCACTTTTTGATGAGATTATTTGTTTTTTTTCTTGCTGATTTGAGTTCCTTGCAGATTCTGGATATTTGTCCTTTGTAAGATGCATGGTTTGTGAATATTTTCTCCTACACTGTGGGTTATCTGTTTACTCTTCTGGTTATTTCTTTTGCTGTGAAGAATCTTTTTTTTTTTTAATTAATTAGGTCCTATTTATTTATTTTTGTTTTTGTTGCTTGCTTTTGGGGTCTTAGACATAAATTCTTTGCCTAGGCCAATGTCCAGAAATGTTTTAGCCAGATTTTCTTCTAGAATTTTTAGGTCTTAAATTTAAGTCTTTGATCCATCTGAGTTGATTTCTGTAGATGGCGAGAGATAGGGATTCAGTTTTATTCTTCTACATGTGGCTATCCAGTTTTCTCTGCATTATTTATTGAATTTCTTTCCCCAATTTATGTTTTTGTATGCTTTGTTGAAGATAGGTTGACTGTAAGTATTTGGCTCTATTTCTGTGTTCTTTATTCTGTTTCCTTGGTCTATACATCTACTTTTTGTACAAGTACCATACTGTTTTGGTTACTATAGCCTTGTAGCATAATTTGAAGTTGGAAAATGTGATGCCTCCAATTTATTCCTTTTGCTTAGTATTGCTTTGGCTATGCAGACTGCTTTTTGTTGTTGTTGTTGTTGTTGCTCCATGTGACTTTTAGAATTGTTTGTCCTAATTCTGTGAATAAATGATATAATTTATAAAATTTAAAGCTGTTGCATATTCCTTGTTTCAACTTCAAATACACTTACAAAGAAGAAAGTTAAATAACTTTGCATTCTACCATGAACATTTAATGCTTTTAATCATTTTGTTGTATATTTTTCTAGATTTCTCCCTTAAGTTTTGGGTTTTCTTCACAGAAGATTTAAATGAGTAGCTAGTCAAGTATACATGCGTTGATTTGGAATTTACTTTACTATTCAGAAGATTTTTTTTCTTATCCGAATTTTCGTAGCCAAGGCTCCTTTGAAAGCATGGTTTATTTGTTTCATTTAACTTATTTTCAGCTATATTTAGGTATGACTGACAAAACTTGTAAATATTTGAGATGTATGATGTGATGACACATGTATGTACACAGTGTGAAATGATTGTCATAATCATAATCAATGATTGGCATATTGGTTTAGGATATGTGATGATTAATATTGAGTGTCAACTTGATTGGATTGAAGGATGCAAAGTATTGTTCCTGGGTGTGTCTGTGAGGGTGTTGCCAAAGGAGATTAACATTTGAGTCAGTGGAATGGGAGAGGCAGACCCACCTTCAATCTGGGTGGGCACCATCTAATCAGCTGCCAGTGTAGCTAGAGTAAAGCAGGCAGAAGAAGATGGAAGAGCAGACTCGCTGAGTCTTCCAGCCTTCATCTTTCTCCCGTGCTGGATGCTTCCTGCCCTCAAACATCTGACTTCAAGTTCTTCAGCTTTTGGATTCTTGGACTTACACCAGGCATTTGTCAGGGGGTCTAGGGCTTTTGGCCACAGACTGAAGGCTGCACTGTTGGCTTCCCTACTTTTAGGGTTTTGGGACTCAGACTAGCTTCCTGGCTCCTCAGCTTGCAGATGGGTTAGTGTGGGACTTCACTTTATTATTGTGTGAGTCAATTCTCTTAATAAACTCACCTTCATATACACATATAGCCTATTATTTCTGTTCCTTTAGAGAACTCTGACTAATACAGGATATAAAGTTGAATTGTTAGTCATTTATTTCCAATTAGTTGGTTAATGCTATTTATTCCATATTTGTTGTTTCCACTAATAATTTAAGATACTGAAATGGTTACACATTAAATTTTATACATACTAAAGTCTGCTTTTGAATTTCTTTGTTTTGTAAAAGCATCTGCTAACACTGTTATAAATGTTACAACTTACGGTAAAGTTCTGTATATGCTATCCCGTTTACCTGACAGCCACATTTTCACTCCCTGGTCTTCCTTTTTCTGAACCATCTTGTCTACTATTAATTCCTAGATAAATTTGAACTTATTTTTCAAGTTTTTGTAAAAGTATCAGATTTCTCACTGGAATTATTCCCTCCGTTACTCTATCAAATAATTGAGGAAGAATCATTGTGTTGTATATTATTTAATATTCCTACCCAGAAACATGCTAGGGATTTAACTATATAAATATTCTATTATGATTTATTTTAAAGTGTTATGATTTTCCTCAAACTTTTTCTTATGATTATTTGTAGATAGTGTATATTTAGTTATTTAGCAACACAATTGTGAAGTGAATCTACTTATCCATTATATCTTGTTATTTATTTTCTAGATTTTGCTAGTGACTAGGAATAGTCCTGATTATTCCCTTCATCTGGCTCATTGATCAGCAGTCAGCTCCTAGAATTCCTTGAAACTGTATCAGTTCCATGCTGGGATCCTCCTGCTTTGGTTCTCTGAAGTCTTTTCTCCTGGAACAAATACAATGAAACCGACAAACAAAAAATCACAAAAATGAAAAGATATGGACTAAACACACATAAGTCCTGCATTCTTTAGGGCATGTTGATTCTTTGGCCATTAACATTGGTAAAAATCATGTCTCTGCCCCCAAGGGATTAAGTAAACTTTGTGAAGTAAAAGATGAAGCTCCCAAACCAGGATCTGGGAAGGCAGCTTGGATAGCTTTTACTTGTCATCCTTGGACGCCTTGATGCAAGCTTGTCCAGCCTGTGGCCCACAGGCTGCATGTGACCCAGGATGGCTTTGAATGTGGCCCAACACAAATTTGTAAACTTTCTTAAAACATTATAAGATTTTTTTGTAATTTTTTTTTTTTTTTTTTAGCTCATCAGCTATCATTAGTGTTAGTGTATTTTATGTGTGGCCCAAGACAATTCTTCTTATTCCATTGTAGCCCCGGGAAGCCAAAAGATTGGATACCCCTGCATTACAGAGTCTCCCACAAATTCTTCAGTGGTCTAGTAGTCATGCCTGTAAGCACTGGCAATCTCAGCTTATAGGTACCCACTAGCCTGAGGGTTCCCAGGGATGAAAATCTGGTGTTTGGATCTCTGGATATTTGTAAAATACCTTCAAGAGTATGCATATCACACTGGGGCAGGGAGGAAAAAGGAAACAATTTGGTCTTCTTTACTACCAAGCCTCTTAGACAAGCTGGACAGAGCTGGTCTGTGATCTGGAGAGCCTCAGGGGATGTCTGAGGTCACTACGGGAAGGCATGAGGCTGTACCTAGACTTAAGGCACTGACTACATGGGAACATTCTAAATCTAAGCCTTTTGGGAGGACAGTGCCTTCCTCAGCACAGACTTATATAGCACACAGATCCTCTAAGGGGCAGCTGGGCTATTTACTCACCTATTTTTCACATCCTGGATGGTGTCAATCAGAGGCTTGTTTCTGGTTTCAGGAAGGAGGAAGACAAGAAAGCCAGAGATGAGGGGGAAGACTCCATAGATGATCCAGGGCAGGGGTGAAGAATACACACTTAGAATCATCATGAGGGGAGCCAAGACTCCTGCAATATTAGCAAAGTTTGTACTGATTCCCATCACTCTTGCCCTTTGAGTGGAAACAGCAATACAAGAATATCTGTTAGAAATCCACACAGGCAATTTGTGATTTATCATTTTGCTCTGATTATGGGGGATCATTTAGACACACAGAGGTGATGAAATGCTCTTGTGTGAAATTTTCACTTTTACTTGCTAGCAATTAGTTTTTCAGTTCACAAGTGCATTAGACACATTTTCATCATTTCAAAAACATTGCTCTCCTTAACACCAATCTCTCAGGTGGCTCAGCAGGTTATGTGGGACACTATAATATATTAAAGGACTTAACACAGTGGCAAAAAGTCAACTTGAGATAAAGTTGGTCTATAATTATTTGTTTTTATGACTGTCACGATTAATTTTCTTAATTAACCAGTCTTAGGTTTCTTCCCGCAAAAAGTGTCAATTATCTGAGAAAGGTCCATTTTGAACCTGACAGGGCATACATAAGGTTTTTACCTGATTATTGTGGGAATTACTTCATTTCCATGGGTAAAACCAAGGGTATTGGCAAGAGAAAGAGCTCCTAAACCCAGGGTTGCCAAAACCTCACGCACCGTCTGCATTTCTGGAGAAAGGAAGAATGCAAGATCAGGAAATCTGAGCTGGAGGAATCAGCATCCCCCAAGGTAGAAGTGAAAAGGACTGTATTGGAGGTGTTTGCAAGGGTAAAACGTACCATAGGGAAACTGCATAGAGGCAAAGAATGTGCAGTGGCTAATAGCTGAGAAATGTGATTTATCTTCACCTTGTGGCTTAAGTAGTAAATAAAAAGGATCTGAGTTATTACATCTCACTATATATCAGAGATATGCCATAGCAAGAGAGGGGCATGTAAGTTGAACTGAAAGTTTTTTCAGGGACTCTTCTGCCTACCTGGTAGAACACAGGACTGTCATGGGTACAATACTTGGGAAGGTAAGACTCATCTATGTTCTCCTGGCCTTTAAAACCTAGGTACATACACAGTATTGACATGGGGCTAGGGTTGCAGAAGACAGTCATAAAAGAACAGGAGTTCTTTTTTTAAATTATACTTTAAGTTCTGGGGTACATGTGCAGAATGTGCAGGTTTGTTACATAGGTATACAAGTGCTATGGTGGTTTGCCGTGTCCATTCCCCTGTCATCTACATTAGATATTTCTCCTAATGTTATCCCTCCCCTATCCCCCCACCCCCTGCTCTCCTTCCCCTACCCTCCCACCCCTCAGCAGGCCCCAGTGTGTGATGTTGCTCTCCATGTGTCCATGTATTCTCATTGTTCATCACCCACTTATGAGTGAGAACACGTGGTGTTTGGTTTTCTGAAAAGAACAGGAGTTTTATGTTAGAGGAGAAGCTAGAGAGAATGAATGTTTGAAGGATTAGGAATAAAGACCTTGAATAGAGGAAAAAATCAGACTTTGGAAAGCATGGAAGGGAACTTTCAGAGCTTGTTTCTATCCAACTAAAAAAAAATCCTCCTACAGCCTCATGACATTGGAGTGGGTTCTGTTGCTTTGTGGCACACTTGTATCATTGCTGACATTCAGGAGGAGGAGTGGAGCACACCAATCTGGGATCCTGTTAAATATATTACTAAACTAAGAATTAGGTGAAGACTGGTGGCCACCTGAGTTCCCTTATTTATCACATATGATCATGTAATTTCTTTCCTTTTTTTTTTTTTTTTTGTGAGACGGAGTTTCACTCTTGTTGTCCAGGATGAAGTGCAATGGTACTATCTCGGCTCTCTGCAACCTCTGCCTCATGGGTTCAAGCGATTCTCCTACCTCAGCCTCCCAAGTAGCTGGGATTATAGGCATGTGCCACCATACCCAGCTAATTTTGTATTTTTAGTAGAGACGGGGTTTCTCCATGTTGGTCAGGCTGGTCTGGAACTCCTGACCTCAGGTGATCCGCCTGCCTTGGCATCCCAAAGTGCTGGGATTACAAGCATGAGCCACTGCACCCGGTCCCACATTTAATTTCTTAAAATAGAATCTACAAGAGGCTCTTAACTGACAATTTCCTCATTTCTACTGTATAGTTCTTTATATAAAGATGAACAAAAGTTCTTTTGTTCCTTTGAAGTCAAGATGACTCTCCTACACCAGAATTGCAGTTATGGTGACCTAATACAAGGCACACAAGTAGATACATGGGAATTAGGGAATACTTTGTCACTGCAGCTATAGTAGTAAGAAAGAGCCCAGACACAGGACCTAGCAGTATTGTGTCTTTATGCTGAGAAACAATGACAAGGCCTAGCACCTCAATATTCATTAAAAGTTTGATTGGCCAAAGAGTGAGTAATTGATTGCTGTTGTAAAGAAACCATCAGAAATAAATGCCTTCAGTGTCTTAGTATTTCTTGAATATGATGAAGAAAACCATATATTAAAGCCAACCTTGACTCATCTTTGACTTGTTTTCCAGCAACTTGTGGCAGAATCTGTCCTAAATCTCCAGATTGGTGTCAGGGAATCCTGAGAACCTGATTTTCCCTTTCCTTCTAGCTTCAGATAGGTATGATTAGTACAATTCCTGAGAAAAAGAGGAAAAACCATTTTCTTTCTTCCACCTGTGATCTTTTCTTACCTTGTGGCACAAAGATGATGGCCAGAATGCAGATTGACAGTAGCAACATGAGAAGCATCTGGCTTACTCGACGGTTAATGAGCTTCAGTACCCAAGGTGCAACACAATTGGCCAGGAGGATGACTGCACCAAAGAAAGTCTGCAGCAGGAAAATGTCATTTCCTAGATGCTGGATATGGAGAATAAGGCCATAATAGGTGATGAAGTTTGCAAATCTGTGATGATTAAAAAGCAAAAGGCACATATTATAATCTGTGAAGCCTACATCCTATAAATGAGAATAATATAGCTATTGTTAAAGTATAAAGGCTGGGTCTATTTCTTGGAATACGTTCTTGTAACATGATTTAAAATAATCTTTTAAATGGTAGTGATAACATAATGGAACTTTTTTTGTGAAGAAGTTATTAATACTATACAAGAGGCTAGCAGTTAGATTCATAAATATGTTCAGAAAGGGATACAGACTGCGTGTTATGAAGCAGGATAATTTCTGAAGATTTTTTAGAGGTACCTTTGGTAGCTTCTATTTGATAAAAATGAGACAAAATTATTACACTACCTACAAAGATGATGACTAAAGGTGTGGGAAAAGAAGAGAGTTCCATTTGAAAATGCTGCCACCTTCCTCCGCGAAAGCAAACCAAGTCTGAAACTCATATTTCAACCACCAAGTCCTGTCTCTCAAAGCTCAAATAAGTGTCAAAGAGAACCAAAGAGACCACAGTGTGTTGATTTTTAAATGACCATAAAATGATGGTAAGATAATGATGGTCATAATTGTCATTAATTTTTTTGGAAGATGAAGTGTTTCATGGAGGATAAACTATGGGTCCTGGGGTTTATTTATTTATCATAACTAATTGATTTTATTAGTATTCTAAAACCAATTTACCAACATGACAACAAAAACCACTGCAAGACATTTCACTATCCTGAGGGACATAAAATTAAAAGTAAAAATTTACAGGTATTAGTCAAACTCCCAGCGAGGACCTCAGAAGCTGAAAGGTCCATTTACCACCATTACAATCAGAAATGTCACTAAAGTGTACAACCTATTGAGTGGCAGATTGTATATCCACAGCATTCGCTGGGTAGATGGTCCTGTGTAGTAAATCTAGAATGGAACGAGGAAACCTATTTTTATATTCCTTAGGTTTAATGGCACATAACCTCATGATGGTTTTGTTTATTAGCATAGGGAGGAGTCAAGTTTTATTATGTATTCAGTATACATATGTATCTTATTAGAGGAAATTCTTAAAAGTTTATTTTGTCTCATCATTCAATTTTAACTTCCTCACACCACAGGCAGGGCTCACTTACGCTTGACACATTTTCTAGGTCTTACACCTCTCCCAGATGGCTCAAGCCAGAAGCTGGAAATAACTCAGAGCCATCTCTCCTGCATAGCTGACGGGGTTCCCTGCTTTCCTGTCGCTTGCTTTAAGTGAACTATTCAGGCACTTGCCTGCAAACTTTAAGTGACCCACACCTGATTTCTTTATATAAACTGCTAGTTGCCACGTATTTCTTTATTGTTATTATTATTTCAATAGTTTTTGGGGAACAGGTGGTGTTTGGTTACATGGATAAGTTCTTTAGTGGTAATTTCTGAGATTTTGGTTTCTCTGCCAGATTCTTCATTTCTGCCTCATCTGACCTGGGGGCAGAACACTGCCCCCCACCCCCCCAACTCATTATTCCCACCTTTCCCAGGATCTGTAAGTAGATGTCTTTGAACTTATTTCCTCTTGTGGTGGTGTGTTGAATTTATGCTTTCTGTCTGAAAAAGTAGGAGCTGTCTCAGGCTGGGTTTTCCCTAGGACTTCAGTGAGAACACAAGGTCAGGCTGCCAGTGCCAGAGCAATGGTCAGGCAGACATGAGCTGGACACGGGTCAGATAAGAGCTCCAAGGGCATCTGCCGGTATAACCAAGATTCCTGTGTGAAGGATCCCCTGGTCACAGTCAAACAACTAGGTATCATAAGGTCATCCACTGAAGTAAAAGTATCATGTGAATGCTGTAAACTCCTACATACAGCTCCCATTCCTTTCCTCTTAAGGGCAGGGTTTTTAGCCACTCTGGTACTGAAATCCCAATTTAGCTGAGGGTACGCAAAACACTTATTTTTAAAATATTGTGATAAAAATGCATAACATGAGATTTACCTACTTAACACATTTTTAGGTATACAGTGCAGTATTATTAACTGTAAGCATAATATTGTACAGCAGGTTTCCAAGACATTTGCACCTTTCATAAGTGATACTTATGCCCTTAAGTGACAACTCCCTATTCTCCTCTGCCCCTTGTCCCAGAAAACAACCATTCTACTTTCTGCTTCTGTGAGATGACTTTTTTAGATATCTCATATAAGTGAAATCAGGTAGTGTTTACTTTTCTGTGCTTGCCCAAGGTTCATACGTGTTGGATATGACCTTGTTCTTTCTTTTTTGGGGCTAATATTCCATTGTATGTATATAACATATTTTGCTTGTTTATTCATGTGCAAATGAATAGTTAGGTTGCTTCCATAGCTTGGCAATTGTGAATAATGCTGCAATGAACATATAGGAGTGCAAATATCTCTTCCAAATGCTGATTTTAATTCTTTTTTGAAGAATTGAGATCCCATAAGTGAGAATACTGAATCATATGGTAGTTCTAACCTCCATAGTGTCTTCATGGTAAGTGCAGCATTTTACATGGCCACCAACAGTATACAAGGGTTCCAATGTCTCCACATCCTTTGAATACTTATTATTTCTTATTTATTTATTTTATTTTATTTTTTAAAATATATATTTTATTGCATTTTAGGTTTGGGGTACATGTGAAGAACATGCAGGATTGTTGCATAGGTACATACATGGCAATGTGGTTTGCTGCCTTCCTCCCCATCACCTATATCTGGCATTTCTCCCCATGCTATACCTCCCCAACTTCCCCCCCTCACTGTCCCTCCCCTAGTTTCCCCCAACAGACCCCAGTGTGTGTATAATACTGTGTTTTTATTGTACCTTTTCCGTGTTAAGATACACAAACACCCTTGTGCTACAGTTGCCTACAGTATTCAGTATAGAAGCCATAGGCTATACCATACAGCCTAGGTGTGTAGGAGGCTATGCCATCTAGGTTCATGTAAATACCCTTTATGATGTTTGTACAACAATAAAATGGCCAAGTACACATTGCTCAGACATATCCCTGTCATTAAGCAGCATAAGACTATTCTAATTATGAATACAATATATCTCCTTTGTCTTTCATGCTTAGACTTTTCTGTATGATAATTTCAAATCTTAGATGTTCTCCAATTTTTAATGTGTGTATCATTTCCTTTAGCCCATCTAGGTGATCTCTGAAAAATTCAATTATTTTCATTCTTTTTTTATTTCTTCATTTTGTTCTTCTCTTTCACTCTTTTCTGACAGTTGTCAACAGGTTGCTTTTCTTTTCTTTTCTTTTTCTTCTGTTGTTTTTTAGCATTTCATATGAACATGTCTATTCTTTAATCTTATTTGTTTTTCAGAAGGGTCACGTTATTTGTAATTCTTTGAGAGTTAGGGAATTATTATTCTTCCTCATCACTTTTTGTAGTAAGCTTTATTTTTTAGAGCAGTTTACATAAAAATTGAGTGGAAAGTACAGAGAGTTCCCATATATCTTCCCTGACACACACACACACACAGTATTAACGCTACTATAAAGATACTGGGTACTTTATAAAGGATAGAGGTTTAATTGACTCACAGTTCCACATGGCTGGAGAGGCCTCAAGAAACTTAAAATCATGGCAGAAAGCAAAGGAGAAGCAAGCACCCTCTTCGCAAGGCAGCAGGAGAGAGAAGAGAGCAGGGAAAACCACTCATACAACCAACAGATCTCACAAGAACTCACTTGCTATCACGAGAACATCGTGAGGGAAATCTCCCACCAGGTCCCTCCCTTTACATGTGGGGATTATGGGGATTACAATTTGAGATGAGATTTGGGTGGGGACACAGAGAGAGCCAAACCATCTCTCTCTCTCTCTCTCTCTCTCTCACACACACACACACACATACACACACTTCCCCATTATTAACTTCTTGCATTAGTGTGGTACATTTGTTATAACTGATGAGCCAATATTGATAGATTATTATTAACGAAAGTCCACAGTTTACATTAGGGTTCACTTTTGGTATTGAACATTCTAGGGGTTTGAACAAATGTATAGTGACATGTATCCACCATACAGAATAGTTTCACTGCCCTAAAAATTGTCTGTGCCCTGAGTATTCATCCCTCCCTCTCCACTAACCCCTGGCAACCACTGTCTCTATATTTTTGCCTGTTCCAGAATGACATTGCTATGATCCGATTGTGTTCCCCAAATTCATATATTGAAACTTAATGGCCAATGTGATGGTATTAAGAGGTATGGCCTTTAAGAGGTGATCAAGCTGTGAGGGCTCTACTCTCATGAATGGTACTCGGTGCTTTTATGAAAGGGCTCAACAGGGAGCTCGTCCTTTTTCACTCCTTCTGTCCCTTCCATGGCGGACACAGTGTTCCTCCCATCAGAGGATGCAACAACAATGCAATGTCATGGCGGTGGAGAGCAGCTCTCACCAGACACCGAACCCATCAGCACTTTGAATTTAGGCTACCGGCCTCCAGAACTATAAGAAATCAATTTCCATTCTTTACAAATTACTCAGTCTCAGGCAGTTCGTTATAGCAGCACAAGTGAACAAAGACAGCCATACGATTGGAATCAGACAATATATAGCCTTTTCAGATTGATTTCTTTCATTCAGCAGTGTGCATTTATGGCTCCTCTATGTCTTCTTTTCAGGGCTTGATCATGCATTTATTTTTATTGTTTAATAATATTGCATTGTATGGATATGCCACAGTTTGTTTATCCATTTGCATATTGAATGATATCTTGGTTGCTTTCAAGTTTTGGTACTTATGAATAAAGCTGCTGTAAGCATCCATGGGTAGCTTTCAGTATGGATGTAAGTTTTCAACTCACTTGGGTAAAGAAAAAGGAGAACAGTTTATGGGTCCTATGGTAAGAATATGTAAAAAGCTTCCGAACTGTCTTTTAAAGTGGCTGCACTATTTTGCATTTCCATGAGCAACAAACGGGAGTTCCTGTTGCTCCCCATCGTTGTTAGCATTTTGTATTGTCTACTCCTCCTCACTTTTTATAAGATTTTAAATACAATTCCTCTGTGAGCTATGCCTTTTTCTTTCACTCAGTTTTAAACAATACATTTTTAAACAATATATTTAGAATATTTAGACAATAGTTTTTAGAAACACATAAAGTGATATAACAAAGATCTGTGACTCCATTATCCAAATGTTTTACCATAATTTATTTTTAAATTGTTATTTGAGACAGGGCTTTGCTCTGTTGCCCAGGCTGGAGTACAGTGGTGTTACCTTGGCTCACTGCAGCCTCAACCTCCTGGGCTCTAGCAATTTTCTCACTTCAGCTTCCCGAGTACCTGGGACTACAGGCACACCACCACACCTCACTAATTTTCTTTTTTTAATTTTTTATAGAGAGAGGGTTTCAATATGTTGCCCAGGCTGGTGTCTAACTCTTGGGCTCAAGTAGTTTGCCTACCTCAGCCTCCCAAAGTGCTAGGATTATAGGTGTGAGCCACTGAGACTGGCCTTCATAACTTATTTTTAAATAAAGTAGTACAGAGACAGTTGAATCCCTTTCTATATTTCAAATAATAAAATCATTGGACATATTTCTACCATTTTATTTGAGATTTTATTTACCACCCTTTGTCTTGGCTTCTTTTACCCTAATTTCCTATCTTGTGTAGAACTGTGTTTTCTGAATTTCCACCCCTTGTTTTTTTCTTGATTTGGAAGTTATAGATGGTATCTATATTCTTCTGGTGGTTGTGGTAGATTGTTATATTAACAGACCTTATTAATCCACACCACTTGGCATTTATACCCCGACATGTTCATCTCTCATATTAATTTTGTTTGACACAGGTTTGACCATGTGCCTTGATTTGTCCAATGACATATCAGCAAACATGACTCAAGTGGAGTTGTAAGAAGCACTTGTGCCTTGGGGAGCCCGAGGCGGGCGGATCATGAGGTCAAGAGCTTGAGATCAGCCTGGCCAACATGGTGAAACCCCGTCTCTACTAAAAATACAAAAATTAGCTGGGCGTGGTGGCATGCGCCTGTAGTCCCAGCTACTCGGGAGGCTAAGGCAGGAGAATTTCTTGAACCCAGGAGGTGGAGGTTGTAGTGAGCTGAGATCATGCCACTGCACTCCAGTCTGGCGCCTGGCGACAGAGCAAGACTCTGTCTAAAAAAAAAAAAAAAAAAGCACTTGTGCATTGGGGTATGATGTTGGAACATTGCCACCACCTTTTTTTTTTTTTGAAATGGAGTCTCGCTCTTGTCACCCAGGCTGGAGTGTAGTGGCGCCATCTTGGCTCACTGCAATCTCCACCTCCCGGGCTCAAGTGATTCCCCTGCCTCAGCCTCCTGAGTAGCAGGGATGACAGGCACCTGCCCCCATGCCCAGCTAATTTTTATACTTTTAGTAGAGACAGGGTTTCGCCACATTGGCCAGGCTGGTCTCGAACTCCTGACCTCAGGTGATCTGCCCACCTTGGCCTCCCAAAGTGTTGGGATTACAGGCGTGAGCCACCACACCCGGCCTCTGTGTTGTTGTTTCTTAAGTTAACACACCTAACTGTTCACTATGTCTCATCTTCATTTCCTTTGCATATTCCATACTTGTTTCCAAGCTCAGTGGTTTTCAAGCAGGGGCGATTTTGTCTTCACCCCCTTCTCAGAGGACATTTGACAACACCTGGAGACACATTTGGTTGTCGCAACTGAGAAAAGTGCTACTAACATCTAGAGGGTAAAGGTCAGAGATGCCGCTAAACATCCTACAAGGCACAGGACAGCCCTCCTCCCCAACTCCACCAAGAATTATCTGGCCCCAAAGATCAAAACTGCCTAGGTTCAGAAGCCCGGTCCTAGATGATTCTGCTGAGTCCAATGGCTTAAAATGCTTTCCATATTACGATTACTCCAAAACTACACACCTGGCCCAGACCTCTTTTCTGAGGTCTAGACTCATAACATCGAATGAATATTAACAGTTCCACTTGGACATCTCACAGAAACATCAAATATTACTTAGTCATGATAGGAATCTTGATTTCACCCTAATTTTGTTCCCTTCATCCTTATTTCTTATAAGTTTTCAAGCTGGAAACCTGGGATGAATCATCGATTTCCTTTTTCCCTCCACCTTCCATATCCAATCTACCATCACGTCTTACAGCCAGTAAGAGCTTTAAAAAAGCTCACCATATCCCTTTTGCTGCTTATAAGTTTCCAGATTCTTCCCAAAATACTTCAAGTCCTCACAATGTATCACAGCTTACAAATGTCTGCATGCCCCTTCTCCTACCAACCTTCCCAACTCATCCCGTCAACACTCTAGCTGATCACTACAATCCGGCTCCACTGGCCTTATTTCAACCCCTTAAATATCCCAAGTGTTTTTTCCTCCTCACCGGACCTTTGCACTGCTAATTCCTCTCCTTGTAACTGCTCTTTCCCTCAATCTTGAATGACTGCCTCCTTCTTAACCTTTAGTTTCAGTTTAAATAGCACTCTTCAGAGTCATTTTCTGATCATTTTATTAAAGGTAGGTCTTCCCCAGCTCAACTCCATTTTTTTTTCTTCCCGGTACTCTTGGCAATATTTAATAATGTTTTTATTTGTTCGCCCACTCATTGGATCATCTTTCTCCTCTGTTAGGAAAATACCTGCTTACAGGCTTTCCATGTACACTTGTTGAATAAATAGACTAGCTTGGGAGAATTAAAGTAAAATGTATGTGTAAGGTGCCTAATAATATGCCTGATACATTGTACAAGTTCAGCAATAATTCAATTTCACTTTGTAGAATGTGGCTATTTCTACAAAGGTACCATGGGTTGTTTGCAAAACATCCAGCAAGTTCCCTTTGTTTTTGAAAGAGAAAGATACACTTTATGGAACCCTTAAGCAGTGGTTCTCAAAGTGTGGTCCTTGGACCAGCAGTATTAGCATCACCTGGGAACTGGTTCAAAAAGCAGTGTTATAGCACTCCGTGTTACTGGAGCAAGCAAGACCTCCACGTGGCTTCTGCTGTGTGATCAAGTTTGAGAATTAGCCCCTTAGCATTTTGCTTTTCTTTCTTTCTGACTTATTTTTAGTTTTTATTTCTAGTTTTGGTAGCTGTCTTTAAGTTTACAATTCAGAGTGTTAAGTACATTCACACTGTTCACACTCACAGTCTCCAGAACTCTTTTCTTCTTGCAAAACTGAAACTCCATACACATTAAGCAACAAATCTCCATTCCTCCCTTGCCCTAACCCCTGGCAACCACCACTCTGTCTCTAAGAATCTGACAACTCTGGGTACCTCATGCAAGTGGAATCATACAATACCTGTCTTTTTGTAACTGGCTTATTTCAACTTAGCATATCCTCAGGATTTATCCATGTTGTAGCATGTGTCTGAAGTTCCTTCTTTTTCAAGGCTGAATAATATTCCATTTATGTATATACCACGTTTTTCTTATCTGTTCCTCCATTGATGGACACTAGAGTTGTTTCCACCCTTTAGCTATTGTTATGAATGCTGGTATGAACATAGATGTACACATATTACTTTGAAACCCTGCTTTAATATTTTTGGTGCACATGCCCAGAGCTGGAATTACTGTACCATATGGCGATTCTATGTTTGATTTTTTGAGAAACTAACATGTCGTTTCCTACAGTGTCTGCACCGTTTTATACTCCTACCACAGAATACCGAGTTTCCACTTTCTCTATAGCCTCACCAACACCTGTGATTTTTTGTATTTTTTTTTTTCACTAGTAATGATCCTAGTCAAAGTGGGGTGGTATCTCATTGTATTCTTAATTTGTGTTTTCCTAATGATTAGTGTGCTTTAGAGTGTTTTTACTTATACTTGAGCCCAGTTTAGAGGACTGCAAACTCATCTGCAGTACCACTGATGAGGGATTTTCAATCACTTCAACATTCAATTTTTAAAATTGGATGAAAATCTAAATTTCCTATTAATTCCCTTAAAATCCTGGCCTATCTGTATTTTTCAGCCATCAAAATGGGACCTTTTTTCCTCCTTCACCATCACAGCTGTAAAGGCTAACAAACACCTACTTGAACAGCTCTGTGCTGAAAACCTACCTTCAGAAACGAATTCTTCTTTCACACAGAGACGGCATAGTTAGAAAATGGTAGAAACCACACCCAGGAGTTCAATTGCCCTGAAGTCAATTGCTCAGGGAATTGAAAGAGCTTTTGAAGTAGCAGGTGGCAGTTTGAGAGCCTTTGAACCAGATTCTACTTATGCATTGGCTAAAAAGGAACCTTGTCATTTTAATCGAAGAGAAAATCCTTCGAGGTATCTGGGGGCATCAGTGATTCTTAAAACCTATCTCCCAAAGGTGTGCATACATTTCAATCCAATTCCTCTTAAAGTGGCAAGAAGTTATTGGCCCTTGTATTTGATCCACCAACAGCCACAGACTTGCTGAAGTCATATAGGGATTTTTCCCAAACCAAATCCACAGAAATATAATGTGGAATTGCATCTAAATCTTGAGATATGCTCACCCTGGAATTTTCCCTGCAGTCAGGTAGGTGTTTGCTACCCTGTTTTGTGAATACTCAGTCACCAGATTCACCAACCTGGTTTTAATAAATGCGAACGCTCACTATCCCTTGCTCCATTTCTTATCCAAAGGGCTGCTGATTCCAGAGGTTTCCATGCCGGATGTCACTGTCCCTTTATTTCCACTGGCAATATCATCCACACTCACCTCACTGCTGATGCATTCTCCCCTTTCATTTCTGACCATTCTTTTCCATTTTCTACTCTCTCTCTCCCTTTGGAAATCACCTTTGTAACCTATTCCTCATTTTCAATTCCCAGCAGTCTCCAAACAGGCTGAAGTAATAGATAAGTGAGTCTCTCGTCGTCACAAATGCTAGACTTGTCTCCTTCACTTTGCTAAGTGCATTACGGAAAAATTGGCCAGGCAAGAAATATGATTTTCCCATTGACTTCCATTAGCACTTTATGAATCCCCAAACTTTGAGCTTTTGGGAAACCCTTTTGAAATAGGAATGCCGGGTACTTTTCGTGAGGTAAGCATGTGAGTATAAAATAATGATGTTAGGCCAGGCGTGGTGGCTCACGCCTGTAATCGAAACACTTTGGAGGCCAAGGTGGGCGGATCACCTGAGGTCGGGAGTTCAAGACCAGCCTGACCAACATGGGGAAACTCCGTCTTTAAAAAAAAAAGAAAAAGAAAAAAATAAAAAGAAATAATGATGCTGACTTTCCTAAGCCATCCGTGAACATCAGTTATGTAACTGAAGGACATGCTTCGTCTCCACAGGGCTCTGCCCAGTTTTTAAACTTCCAGAGGCCAGGAGCACAGTTTTCACCCCTGTTTCTATCTGGGAGGCACAAAAGCACAAATGTGAATCTACCAAAAAAAAAAGAGGTTGACTTACAAAACGCAGAGCTGCCTCTTATTTGGTTTCCTTGAGAATTCATCTTGAGGAAGTTAATGGTGAAAGTGCTTGGCAAGAAATTGCTTTTGCAGCCATTATCAACAGTTCAATCAGTATGTAGTACCCAGGCTCTGTTTGGTCTATCCAGATCAATCCTCACCACACCAATTTCTGCCTGTCGCCTTTCCACTCAAAGGCCTGGGGTGCTCTTTAGTTGTACACATCTGTGGCCCTCAACCTTGATTTCACCTGAAGTGAGACTATCTAGCTCTGTTTTTTGTTGTTTTTGTTATTGTTTTTGTTTGAGACAGAGTCTTGCTCTGTCGCCCAGGTTGGAGTGCAGTGGCGCAATCTCGGCTCACTACAACCTCTGCCTCCCAGATTCAAGTGATTCTACTGCCTCACCCTCCTGAATAGCTGGAATTACAGGAGCACTCCACCATGCCCGGCTAATTTGTGTATTTTCAGTAGAGATGGGTTTCCACCATGTTGGTCAGGCTGGTCTTGAACTTCTGACCTCAGGTGATCTGCCCGCCTCAGCCTCCCAAAGTGCTGGGATTACAGATATGAGCCACCGCACTCAGCCCCAGCTCTCTTCTTCTGTTAACTTGCTTCACCTTGGTTTCACCTGAAGTGAGACTATCTAGCTCTGTTCTTGCCATCCAGGGCTCTTTAGAAACCTATCAATCTCTCCGTGCCTCCCTTTCCTCTGTAAAATGGGGTCAGTCATGCTTGTAAAGGGCTTAGAGCAGTGACAGTCCAATGCAGGCATTTAGTGAACACTGGATCTTGCTATCATCACTGAAATGATCAATACATGCCCCTCACCTGCCCTGATGGGATGCTCTTTGCTGTCGTTTGTGACGCCTGGTGATTCTCAGCTAAAGATATGAAGGGAGGACACCATCAGAACCTCCAGGCTTGGAAAACCTTGGTAGGTTTCACCCCACTGGGGAGACCTCCCCCACCCACACCCACATCCACATGCTCCCCTGAGAATCACTTGCCTGTGGGATACATTTTGAATTCCTTCTGCTCCCTACACTTGTTTTGGAAACTTGGTCTAAGACACAGACAGGCCAGGTAAGAAACAAGTGTGATGCCCAAGGTCAACAGACCCAAGGTCAGGAGTTCGAGACCAGCCTGGCCAACATGGCGAAACCCCGTCTCTACTAAAAATATAAAAATTAGCTGGGCATGGTGGTGGGCACCTGTGGTCCCAGCTACTCGGGAGGCTGAGGCAGGAGAACTGCTTGAACCTGGGAGGTGGAGGTTGCAGGGAGCCAAGATTGTTCCACTGCACTCCAGCCTAGGAAACAGGTGAGACTTCAAAAAAAAAAAAAAAAAAAAAAAGATAGGCAATACCTCCAGACTGGTATTGCCTGGTGCTGTCAGATCTGATTCTTCCAGCAAAGCTGGAAAACGGGAGTTATTGAAATCACCTGAAATTTAAACATGAGTTGATTTTAAGTGCTACAAATTTGAAATAAAATTTGTAAAGAGCCATGGAGCCATTCATGTATGAGCCAAACACAAGTCTGCATCATAGATTAAGACAGCAGAACTCCAACTTCTAACCTCTGGGCCCCCATTCCTTCCTTTCTGATAGTTCCTGAAGACAAAAGGAAATGACAATGTTAGGGTGGAAAGGACTGCTGTGTGCACAGAGTCAAAACATCCCTTTTTGGCCAAGTGCGGTGGCTCACACCTGTAATCCCAGCACTTTGGGAGGCCGAGGTGGGTGGATCACAAGGTCAGGAGTTCAAGACCAGCCTGGCCAACATGGTGAAACCCCGTCTCTACTAAAAATACAAAAATTAGCTGAGTGTGGTGATGCGCACCTGTAGCCCCAGCTACTTGGGAGGCTGAGGCAGGAGAATCCCTTGAACCAGGGAGATGGAGGTTGCAGTGAGCCAAGATTGCACCACTGTACTCCAGCCTGGCAACAGAACAAGACACTGTCTCAAAAAAAAAAAAAATCCCTTTTTATAAAAGAGAACATCAGTTTTCCACAAAGTGAAGTGACCTCCTGGTGCAGGTCATCTAGACTGTAGCACCGTCACTATTCCCCCACATGAGAGCCTCTCGCTCTCTAAGTCTCCCCTTAGAGAGATGCATAGACCGCAGACCACCACTGACACAGCCATTGCTCTCCTGTGCTGTTAATTTTCTTCCCTATGTCTATCTTAGTTCACAACCTAAAGATCAGTTTTCTTCCACTTCTTTGTAAGTCCTCCTCCAATCCTGCCCCTAGTGCCTGGCACAATCCTAGACCTACAGTAAGCGGCCAACAAATTGTTGTTTCTCAAAATCATAAAAGCAATTAAGTGCTTTGGTTTATTTCATGTGAGTAAGAACTTACTTAATGTCCATTTAAAGACTTGTTTGGATAATACCGGTTTATGGTGTGCTTCAGACCCCTGAGATTCTAAAGGAAATGAGTTTCTGGATCCTCCACCAGCTCAAAGCTTTCATTCATTCATTTGTTCACTCACTCATTTACCCTTTATTTACTCCTTGGGCTGGGCACTGGGCTGGCAACGGAGACAGAGTTGGAAATGAGAGCGCCTGAGGGCATGCTTTCATACACAATCTATACAACAATTGTGATATAATTAAGTATAGACATTGTAAAGATACATATTCATTACAAAATGGAAAAAGACACACCAATTTAATTCATGAACATACAAAGTGAATGCAGGTAGAAACTGAGGCAGCTGTATACAAGGACTCTCTCCCCCTCCATCTGTCCCATCTCCTTTTGGTGGCCCAGAAACAAATAAATATTTCCCCAAGCAGTTGAGGAAGCCTCATTAATTTCTGCACAGCGAGTTGGCATTATAGGAGCATAGGTCTGGAAGAGGCCTCAGGGATCTCTTTGCCCCTACAGAAAGCATTTACCAACCTTTTAGAGCAGCATTCCATGACCTTCCATCTGCCTTTGGCGTCAGTGACTCCTGAGTATAAACACAGATATTATCTAAGTCAGGATTTGGGCATTTAGATTCCATTGAGTAATTCTGGAGAAAGTTTATTTCAGTGAATCCTGGCACTCAGGGGGTCCGATCTGGATATGTTTTCGGGCCTAGCTAATGTTAGACTGTTCTTTTGCTGCTTTCTTCCAGCCACTTGGCCTCTAAATGGCGGTTTCTAGGTTTCCCTCTCCTTTCCTTCATATACACTCTCTCTAGGTGATGTCATCAATTCTTATGTTTTGATAAATTCTACGTTTTGATGGTTTCCACACTGGCGTCTCCAGCCTGGTCTTGTCATAACTATACCGGAGCCTCCTGTTCTCCACAAGCAATGTTTCCACTAGAGCTTTTATAGATATTTCAAGATAAATTTCTCTTCCCTCAAATTTCCCCCACTACAGTAAAGTGCCTCATCATCTATCCATCATGTAAAGAAAACCAGGAGTAGGCTGGGAGCAGTGGCTCACGCCTATAATCCTAGCACTTTGGGAGGCCGAGGCAGGCAGATCACGAGGTTAGGAGTTCAAGACCAGCCTGGACAACATGGCGAAACCCCATCTCTGCTAAAAATACAAAAATTAGCTGGGCGTGGTGGTGGGCACCTGTGGTCCCAGCTACTCGGGAGGCTGAGGCAGGAGAACTGCTTGAACCCGGGAGGTGGAAGTTGCAGGGAGCCAAGATTGCTCCACTGCACTCCTGCCTAGGAGACAGAGTGAGACTCCAAAAAAAAAAAAAAAAAAAAAAAAAAAGAAAAGAAGAGAATAAAGAAAACCAGGAGTTATTCTTAAGCTTCTTGCCCTTCCCCTCATCTGTCCTGTCCACCCTATTAGAAAGCCCTGCCACATCCTCCACCACGATGTAGCCATATCTCCTCCTTCTCTGCATTTCTATCACCACCTTAGTCTAGACCACCATTCTGTTTCTCTGGACTATTACAAACATCCTTCCAGCTAGCCTCCCTGCTCCCATAATACCACCCTCCAATCAGTCCTCCACTTAGCAACGAGTAAAGTTAAAAGATCAATCGGAGCATGTCCCTCTCCTGCTTAACATACAACTTCCCACTGAACTTCAAGTGGCCTTCAACCGCTATCCAGACTCTGCCTCCTCCTCACATGTCCTCCTCTCCTACTCACAGCCCTCAGATTCAGTGGCTGCCCTTAAGTCCTGCAAGCAGGTTCATTCGGCATGTGATTGCCAGTGCTGTCCATTTGCCTGGTGTCTTTGTCCACATTCTTTACATGGTTTTCTGCTTTCCAGCTTTCAGATCTCACTCAAACATCCCCAGACCAGAGAGGCTTTCCCTGGAATCCCAAAAAAATCCCACCTTCAGCCCCCACCAATCCAGTCATTCCTGATATTATGTTAAATACTATATTAGTCTTCCCCCCCAACCCCTTCATAGCACACACATTAGAACTCACAATTATCTCTGTTATTTGCTTATTGGTCTCTCCCACTAGAAGAGAAGCTGCCTGAGAAAAGAAATTGCATGGATCTCATTTGTGGCAATATGCCTAGTGCTTATAGTCACACAAAGACACTTAGAAAATGCTATTTGTCTTTTTCACATAAAGTAGTGGCAAAACTGGAGGAAAGAGCAGAGCAAAATGGCAGACTAGGAAGCTCTAAGCTCTCATTCCTGCACAGAAACATTGAAAAAAGAAGTAGAAACAGAATCAACCTTGTGAGAACTCCGAGAAAATGTCAAGAGTTTACACAACTCATGAAATGACAAATTAAAAAAATATATACACATCAGATTCAAAAGAATAGGACAATTCTCTGGCATTTTCACTTGCCCTTGCCCCAGCTCTTCCCTGGCACAGTGGTTGTATTGGCCTTGAAGTAGGTGTTAGCAATTCATGTTCCCACTTTGGGACCCTGGTTCTTCAAACCAGAGGAAACAGAGTAGACCTCTCTTACAAATTATTGTGTAAGTTTGTTCTAACCTGTCTGTGGGATACTTGAAGGACACATCCAAGGCACTCATCTCTGCCTCATCTAACTTGGAACTCAGATGGGAAGAACAGTAGGCACTGCCCATAAAGCTGCAAGGTGGACTAAAGACCCACAGGTACCTGGGGCAAGAGATTGTGGGTCAAGACATACAATAGAATATCTAAGAACTGGAGGAGAATCTGGGGTGAGATTCTCTGTGAAATTAAGGAATTAAAAACTGCCCCATATATATGGAGGAATTTAGAGAGCCACGCACATGCCCAGGGCAAGACGCATGCTTGGAAAACACCTAAAAAGACCTTGAGCTTTTACCATAGGCTTAGTGAAAGCTTCGCTGAGTGTTGAAGAAGTGCCTTAGCACAAAGCCAATATGCAGAGTAGGAGAGGTGTTTTTCCTCTTTTATCTATGTGTGAGTATGTTTTGTGTACATGTTTTTTGTTTGTTTGTTTTACCAACTGTCATTCAAGGAAATCTCTGTCAACCATTAGCTTAAGCAAAACAAAATTAGAGACTTAAATGGCCACAAATGATAAGTAATTGTTGTCACAAAAATGGTTTGGAAAAGTCTCAAAACAAGTGGACTATTGTAGTCTTCAACAATCAAAACAAACAAAAAACTCAAACAAAACTAACCAAACAGAAACCCTCAGAAAACTCTGCGAAGAAAATCTGATATTCACAGTTACAACATAATAATAGTTAAACATCTAGTTTTAAACAACAACAACAACAACAAAAAACACAAAGCATAAAAAGAAACAGGAAAACATGACTCACTTTTCAAAGGAACCAAATAAACTGACAAGAGCTGTCCTAAGGAATCCCAGACATTTAGACTTATTTGAAAAGACTTGAAGACAACTGCTTAAATATGTCCAAAAGGCTAAAGGAAAACACAGAAAATGAAATCGGGAAAACAATGGATGAACAAAATGAGAATATCATTAACGAGAAAGAAATTATAAAGAGAAAACAAACAAAATCTGGAGCAGAAAAGTACAATAACTGAAATTTTTAAAACAATTCAGAAGAGGGTTTCAAAAGCAGATTTGAACAGGCAGAAAAAAGAACCACTGAACTTAAAGATAGGACAATTGAAATGACTGAGTATGAAGCAGATATAAAAAAGAATAAAAAGATGTGAGCACAGCTTAAGGGACTGGTGGGGCACAATAAAGTAGACCAAAAATGAGAGTAGAGAGATAAAGGAATGATAAGGTTGAAAAAATAATGGCTAAAAATGGCCTACATCTGATGAAATACATGAACCTATAGATCCATGAATCTCAACAAGCTTCAAGTAGGATAAACTCAAAGAGACTTATATCAACACACATTAAGAGCAGGGGAATGATATATTTAAAGTGCTGGGGAAAAAAATCAACCAAGTATTCCACATCTGGCAAAACCGTCCTTTGATGGTTTTTCAAATCATATATATATATACACAGAAAAAGAAATGAGAAGGGAATCAAAACATGTCACTAAAAAAACAATTAACTAAACACAAAAGAAGGTAGTAAAGAGACAATAAGGGACAGGAAAAGCTGTAAAACATACAGAAATCAAATAGCAAAATGGTAGATGTCCTTTCTTATTAGTAATTACTTTAAATGTAAATGAATTAAACTCTCCAATACAAAGGCAGTGATTAGCAAAATAAAAAGAAAGTCACCCAATTATATGCATCTAAGAGAGATCTAAAGACATAAATAGGTCAAAAGCGAAAGGATAGACTAAGATACATCATACAAATAGGAGCCAAAAGAGTTATACTAGCCATACTATTATCAGACAAAATCAATTTTAAGTCAAAAACTGTTATAAGGCAAAAAAGAGCATTATATATTGATAAAATGGTCAATTCATTAACAGGATATAACAATTATAAATATATATGTGCCAAACAACAGATCTCCCAAATTTATGAAGTAAATACTAACAGAATAAAGGAAGAAACAGGCAGCTCTACAGTGATAGTTGAAGACTTCAACACCCCACATTCAACAATGAGTAAAACAACCATGCCAAAGATCAACAAAGAAATAGAAGATTTGAACAACAACATAGACCAATTAGACCTAACGAACATACAGAATACTCTATTTAACAAGAGAACACACATTTTCCTCAAGTACATGTGGAACGTTATCTAGGATAGATCATATGTTAGGCTATGAAAGAAGTCAATCAAGTTTAAAATATTAAACTAATTCCAAATATCTCTTCTAATCACAATAGAATGAAACTAGAAATCAATTACAGAGGGAAAACAGAAAAATTCACGAGTCTGTGGAAATCAAACAATTCTTAACACATTAAACACATTCTTAAAAAACCAATGGGTCAAAGAGAAATCAGAAGAGAAATTTAAAGGTAACTTGAGAAATGAAAATGAAAAAACTACATGCTAAAACTTATAGAAACTAGCAACATTTGTCTATATTGATGCAGAAATCCTCAATAAAATAATAGCAAAGTGAATTCAGCAGTATATTAAAAAGATTATACACTATGATCAAGTAAGAGTTATCCTGGAATGCAAGAATGGTTCAATATCTAAAAATCAATCAACGTAATAGTCTGCATTAATATAATGAAGAAAAAGTCTCAATGTTCATCTTAATTGATGTAGAACAAACATTTGACAAAATTCACACTCTTTCATTATAAAAATAGTCAGTAAACTAGAAATAATAACAGCTTCCTCAACATGATTAAGGCCATTATGAAAAGCCCACAGTTAACATTATATACAATGGTGAAAGACTGAAAGCTTTTCCCCTATAATCAGGCAAAAGACAATAATGTCAGCTTTTACCACTCCTATTTAACATAGTATTGAAAATTCCAGGCAGAGCAACTAGACAAGAAAAAATAAATTAAAAATTCTAATTGGTACAAAAAGGATGAAGTAAAATGATCTCTGTTTGCAGATGATGTCATCTTACATGTAGAAAAATCTTAAAGAATCTACACACACACACAAACTTCTAGAGCTAATAAATATATTTAGCAACATTGCAGGATATCAAATCAACACTCAAAAAGCAGTTTCATTTCTATCACTAACAATAAGGAACCAAAAAAGGAAATCAACAAAGTAATTTCATTTACATTACTATAAAAATAATACAACACTTAGGAATAAACTTCACCAGGAAGGGGAAGGATTTGTACACTGAAAACTATGTAACATTGCTAAAAGTAATTAATGAAGACATACATAAATGAATAGACAGCCTCTGTCCATAGTTTGGAGGAATCTATCTTGTTAAGATGATAATACTACATAAAACATTCTACACATTCAATTCAATCCTTATCAAAATCCCTTTGGCATTTTTGTGAAATAGAAAAACCCATTTTAAAATTCATACTGGAATCTCAAGAGACCCTGAATAGCCAAAACAATCTTGAAAAAGAAGAACAAACTTAGAGGCTTAAGTTTTCTGATTTAAAAAGTGACTAAAAACTACAGTAATGAAAACAACGTGATCCTGGCATAAAAACAGACATACAGACCAATGGAATAGAATAGAGAGCCCAGAAAAAAAAAAATCACCTTGTCTATGGTCAATTGATTTTCAATGCAGGTGCCACATCAATCAATATGAAAAGACAGCCTTTTCAACAAATAGTTCTGAGAAAACTGGATATTTCTAAGCAAAAGAATATTGGACCTTTGCCTTACATTATATATAAAAATTAACTCAAAGTAGATCAAAGACCTAAACCAAAGAGCTAACTACAAAACTTTTACAAGAAAACTTAGCAGAAAATCATGACATTGGATTTGGCAGTGATTTATTCAATACAACATCAAAAGTACAGACAACAAAAGGAAAAAATAGGTAAATAGATGTCCTCAAAATCAAAAACTTTTGCATGTCAAAGAATACTATCAAGAAAATGAAAAAGAAAAGACAATCCACAGAATGAGAAAAATAGTTGCATATGTCTAACAAGGAATTAATATCTAGAATATGTAAATAACTTCTATAGCTCAAGAACAAAAATGCGAACAACCCAATTCAAAAATGAGCAAAGGACTTGAATAGGCAATCCTCCAAAGAAGTATACATATGGACAATAAGTACATGAAAAGATGCTGAACATTAGTAGCCACTGGGGAAAATGCAAATCAAAACCACAATTAGACACCACTTCCCACACATTATAATGACTATAACTTTTCTTCTTTTTTGAAACAGAGTTTCACTCTTGTCACTCAGGTTAGAATGCAATGGCGCCATCTCGGCTCACTGCAATCTCCACCTCCCAGGTGCAAGCGATTCTCCTGCCTCAGCCTCCTGAGTATCTGGGATTACAGGCGACTGCCACCACACCTATCTAATTTTGTGTATTTTTAGCTGAGACAGGGTTTCACCATGTTGGCCAGGTTTGTTGTGAACACCTGACCTCAGGTGATTCACCCACCTCGGCCTCCCAAAGTGTTGGGATTACAGGCGTGAGCCGCCATGCCCAGCCAATTTTTTAAATGGCAAAGATGTGGATAAATTGGAACCCTCACACATTGCTGGTGGGAATGTAAAATTGTGCAGCTGCTGGAGAAAGCACTTTGGCAGTTCTTCACAAAGTTAAACATAGAATTACCATATAACTTAGTAATTCTACACCTGGTTATATACCTCAAAGTGAAAGCAGAGACTCAAACAGATACTTATACATTAATGTTCACAGCAACATAATTCACAATAGCTAAAAGGTGGAAACAACTCAAGTGTCTATCAACAGATGAATAAAAAAATGTAGTCTATATATACAATTATACATATATTAAAATATGTATGTGTATATATGCATATATATGCAAATATACATGAGCCCTTATGCATGCCATAACATGGATGAACCTTGAAAACATCATGCTAAGTATAATAAGCCAGACCCAAAAGGACAAAGATTGCACGATTCCTTTTATATGAGGTACCTAAAATAGGCAAATTCATAGAGACAGAAAATAGAATAGAGGTTACCAGGCTTTGGGTAGGAAGGAATGGGGAGTTATTATTTAATGGATACAGATTTTCTGTTTGAGATGATTAAAAAGCATTGGAAATAAATGGTGGTGATGATTATACAACATTGTGAGTGTACTCAATGCCACCGAGTAGTACACTTAAAAATGGTTAAAATAGTAAATCTTATGTATATTTTGCTACAATAAAAAAGTAGAGGGAAGAAGATATTTACAAATCTACGAGGCATGACAGAGAAAAAGATTGAGACATGAAAGCCTAGGATGATTACATTGATGACATAATCGTCATTCTTAATGGTCAACTGGGTAAAATGACAGTTGCCTATTTGTGGGAGGGGACAATGGTGCAATGATTCAATGTCTGGTGATGCCAAGAGCACATTTAGTGGGGGCTCCGGGAGGTTAGGGACCAACAAGCTCTACTCGTGTTCATCAAGCCCTTTTTCGTTGCAAGGAGTCAGGGCGACCTCTTACCTCTGGTGATAGAAGTTCATTGTAGGGATGCCTAGGGCAGAGGAGGCACAGAGCACACTCTCCACAGCCACCCTAATCCCTCTGGACACTTTATCACAGCTGCTCAATCAGATCTCATAGAGACCAATCTCATAGAGACCTGCTTCTCTTCCACCCTCCAGCAGGGAGCACCTCTGGTCTGTCCTCTGGTCTATCCCCTTACCATAGGCCAGCTGCTCTGTTTCTGCACCTGCCTCCTTTCCCTGTCTTTCAGCTTCTCCTTCTTCTGCTGCCTCCCTCCCCATGAAGTATGGTCCATCTACACAGCTCTGACAGCAATTCCGGTTGTTCCAGTTACTCTCTCTCTGGTTTGGCAAGCCCCTGCTGGGCAGGGCTGCAGTTCCAAGACCCCTGTAGGGCACCAGACAGCCTACAGCTCTCTCCTGCAATCATCTGCGGTCTGCACAAGAAGTCAAGTGGTACAAAAACCAAGCAACTTATGCTGAGGAAATAACCTGCACCATTTCTGTTCAATGGAAACTCAGGGAATGAGCCATAGCCCAGCTTCTTCTAGAAAACAAAGCTTGAGACAAGAAATAAGGCTTAAAATTTTATTTCAGAAGAACCAGCTGTGGATGGGCCGTGAAGGGAAGGAGTGAGGTTGTTACCTTGTAGGTATTCACTTCATAAAGAGCTTAGAAGACATGAGACAGGTAGCCCAGCCTAGCAGACATGTTCCGTCAGCACACATGCCTTTCCCAGAAGTGTGGAGGGAGGTTCACAGGAGAGGGTGGAAGGAAGCATTTGTCCACTCAGTCGCCTCCTTCTGTCTCTCAATGGTCAGTGCTCGTCAGTCTGGTTACTTTGCCACACTTTCAGATTGCATCACCCATTCCTTGTTGGCTGCTCAGGAAGCCAAATCCCATACCTTGCAGTGTTTCAAAGTAGAGAGGTGCCGTGGTTCAAACGGCGGCCCCTCAAAAGGTATGGTCACCAGGAATCTGTGAGAAGGACCTTATTTGAAAAAGAACTCTTTACAGATGTCCTTAAGTGAAGGGTCCTGAGATCATCCTAGATTACGGTGGACCCTCAACCTAGTGACAAGTGTTCTCTTACAAGAGAAAAGGAGGGTTTTCTCTTAGCTGGGAGGCTGAAAACTATGAGATCAAAGGGAATCACAGAGAAGTCCATGTAAAGACAGAGGCAGAAATTAGAGTGATGTCATCCAAAACCAAGGAATGCCTGGAGTCACCGGAAGAAGGAGGTGGCAAGGAATGGATTATCCTCTGGAGCCTCCAGGAGGAATATGACCGCCCACACCTTGATTTCAAACGTCTGATGTCCAGAATTGCAAGAGAATAAATTCTATTGTTTTAAGCCACCAGTTGGTGGTAATTTGTTACAGCAGCCCTAGAAAACAGAAACAAAGGATGATTGGGTGCAGCTGGGACTGTCTACAGAAGAAAAGGAAGAGGGAAGTAGAAGAAATTTCAGGTGAGCAACATTTGTGTCCAATGTAACTCCTCCTCCAGAACCGGGAGGAGGGAAGAGCCAGATCTAAAGACGCAGCCCTGCCTGTGGGTAGCAGATGGGAAGTGGAGCTGGAAATCAAACAAGGCTGGGAGGCTGAAAGCTATGAGATCAAAGGGAGTCACTGGGTCATTAAAAATGGATGTTGTTGTCAATGAGGATTATGGCGGGGGATATAAAGGAAAAAAGAAGGATAAATATAGGGCTGAAATTATCCAAGAGATAGAGATGAGTTCTGGTAGGAAGGGAATGAAAGCAGTGATTATTTGGCAAGAATCGAACAGACAAATGACTTGAATTTTAGGTGATACTAAAGGGAAACTGATGAGAGGGGTGGGTGTAGATGGGATGTAGACGTGGAGGAGGGTGTCTGTCTCTTCTGCCTGACCCCTGTGAGAGTGCAAGGAGACAGTCTAATTGCTGCTGTGCAAGGTAGCTGCCATTGTGGATGCTTCAGTCAGGATGAAAGACTAGAAGAAGTTTAAGGTAAAAGAGAATCTACCCTCAGTGGAATACAGGGCTCCACTGAGGCCATTCAGAAGAGGAAGAGGAGTGTTTGGGTTGAGATCTGAGAGTACAAAGAACTGCAACTAACTTAAACTACTCTAAATATAGTAAGATTTTTTTTTTTAAAGGATGCAAAAGTTAACTTCACGGATATCCAGGATAAAGTGGGCTGATCACCGGGGGAACTGGAACCATAAATCCCATAACTGGAAAGGAGCCTTCCCTCTCTAAGGGGTCTGAAGGATGTCCCCTGTGAGAACCTCTCTTATTTTCTCCATTCTTCTGCGAGACCAGCCCCTGTGGGCTCCTGGGCTGTCCCTCACCTTTATCTTATACCCATGTGGTACGGGTTGCCGTGCTACCTCCTGACCTTACAGACATCATGTTACTGTACGGCTCCTAACTGCTAATGGGCTCTCTTAGCAATTTGAAAGCGGCCCCTATACACTATCTGACTGCTTCTATCCAGCCTGTGGACTGGTTCTTCTGAGTCAGGAGTTCATTCTTGAAGCGTTCAGCTGTGGTTAGGTAGATAAAACACATGCTGAAACAAACACACGCTCCTTCTCTTGGACTGTCTAGAGTGCAGTAGGTTGAAAAATGTCCCGCAAAGATATCAGGCTCTAACCATCAGAAACTGTCATATTATATTATGTGGCAAAAGATGAGATTAAGTGAAGGACTGTATTAGTCTGTTTGTGTTGCTATAAAGGAATACCTGAGACTGGGTAATTTATTTTAAAAAAGAGGTTTATTTGGCTCATGGTTCTGCAGAGTGTTTAGTAAGCTACAGTAAACATTGTGCCGGCATCTGCTTCTGGCAAGGGCCTCAGGAAGCTTCCAATCATGGCAGAAGGAGCAGGCCTGTCACATGATGAAATAAACAGAAAGTGTGATGCTATGTTCTTTTCAACAACCAGCTCTTGCGTTAATTTATTACTGCAGGGAGGGCACCAAGCCATCCATGAGGGATCTGCACCCATGACCCAAATACCTCCCAGTAGGCCCCAACTCCAACATTGGGGATAACATTTCAATGTTAGGTTCGGATGGGACAAACATCCAGGCCATATCAAGGATCTTACCGTGGGTAGGTTACTCTGGGTTATCCCCAGGGTTCTAAGTGAAGATATTTGTCTTCTTTTTTTTGGCCAGGTGGTGGGGGACAGGGGACAGAGTCTCACAATGTCACCAGGCTGGAGTGCAGTGGTGCAATCTCAGCTCACTGCCACCTCCCACTCCCAGATTCAAGCGATTCTCCTGCCTTAGCCTCTTGAGTAGCTGGGATGACAGGTGCGCCACCACGCCTGGCTAATTTTTGTATTTTTAGTAGAGACGGGGTTTCACCATGTTGACCAGACTAGTCTCGAACTCCTGACCTCGTGATCCATCCACCTTGGCCTCCCAAAGTGCTGGGATTATAGGCACAAGCCACAGTGCCCGGCTGGATATGTGTCTTTATATGAGACAGGTAGAGGGAGAACTGATGCACACACACACACATGGCAATGTGACAAAGGAGGCAGAGATTGGGGTGATAGCGTCAGAAGCCAAGGAATGCCAGGGGCCACCAGAAGCTGAAAGAAGCAAGAAAGGATTCTCCCCTAGAGCCTGTGGAGGGAACTCACCCCTATGGACACCTTGATTTTTGCTCAATGATACTGATTATGGACCTCTGGTCTTCATAACTGTGAGAGAGTACATTTCTGTTGTTTTAAACCTCTCGGTTTGTGGTGACTTGTTACAGCAGCCCCAGGAAATTAATGCATTTGAGGAGGAAGGAAGGGCCGGTCAGACATCCTAAACCATGGATCCTGCAAGAAGGAAGAGCCAAGAGAATCTAGGGGTACACATGGAGGAAATGAAGGCTGGATAGATAGAGGGTACGATTCGATGAACATTTCTGCAACAGGCACTGTTTGATGCCTGTGAAATGCAAACGCTTACCCTTGAAAAAGAACAGAAATATGATGTACTAAATGCTGCTATAGAAATTTTAGGAGGAAACAGCATGAGTAGAAGATTTAGGTCTTCTTTAGGAAGCCTTGTTGTATGAAGGTAGGAGTAGTGGGGAGATCATGAGCTTAGCACCTAAACAGAAATAGAAAGGACCAGTTGCCTGGAATGAGTGGGTAAGGCAAACAAGAAAACTCAGCCAGACGCTCTGACATGCAAACATATACACACGCCTACACCCTACACTTTAAGGCATTATGATTTTAAAAAAATCTTGTTCTACTTTATAGCCTCTGGCTGTGTCTGCATGAGGCCAAAACAATTGGGCAATTCAGCAGAATCATTAGTCAAACTAAAAGTTCAGAGAGGCAGCACGCCATAGAGGTGTGACATGGTGATTTATAACAAATATGTATTTGGGCTTCATCCCAGTTCCTAGGACAGAACTCCTAAAACCCTCATAATTTTCTAAGTGACAAGAGCCCTAAAGGTGAAAGGAGCCTCTTTTATTGCTCATACAGGGCCCTTTCAAAGACACTTGAGTTTATGTTGATGAGGTGACTCTTGGAAAGCCCCAAAGAGTAGGGGGTTGGCTGCCAGAGGAATCAACACATGATTAGAAGGTTGGAATTTTCAGGGGAAATTTTCTGGGAAAGGGAGAGGGGCTGAAGATTGACCTTAATCACCAATGGTCAATGATTTAATCAACTCTGCTGACAAAATGTAGCCACCATAGAAAGCCAAAAAACAGGGTTCAGAGAGCTTCCAGATTGGTGATCACATCGACATGCTGGGAGGATGTCACTCCCAGAGAGGGTATAGGAGCTCCATGTCCCTCCCATACCTTGCTCTAAGCATCTCTTCCATCTGGCTGTTCCTAAGTTGTATCCTTTTATAATAAATCGGCCATCTGTTAAGTAAACTATTTTCCTGAGTTCTGTGAGCTGTTTTAGCAAATTATCTAACCCAAGGAGGAGTTTGTGAAAACCTCTGATTTATAGCCATTGGTCATAAGTACAAGTGACAGCGTTGACATGCAACTGGGCGTCTGATGTGGGGACACTCGTATGGGACCAAGCCCTTAACCTGAGGGGTCTGCACTAACTCCAAGTAGATAGTGTCAGAATTGAATTAAATTGTAGGGCACCCAGTTGGTGTCTGCAGAGAATTGCCTCGTGTGGGAAAAACATCCACACATTTGTGGTCCAGAAGTTCTGTGTGTGGGTAGTAGAGGAAAAGACAGTTTGTTTTCTTCCTTTTTTTTTGAAACGGAGTCTCACTCTGTTGCCAGGCTGGAGTGCAGTGGTGCGATCTCCGTTCACCGCAATTTCCGCCTCCCAGGCTCAAGCCTCTGGCTGTATCTGCAGACTGTTCTATGCCCCCCATGCCCTTCTCCTGCCTCAGCCTCCCGAGTAGCTGGGACTACAGGTGCGCATCACCATGCCCAGCTAATTTTTGTATTTTTAGTAGAGACGGGGTTTCACCATGTTGGCCAGGACAATCTCGGTGTCTTAACCTCATGATCTGCCCATATCGGCCTCCCAAAGTGCTGAGATTACAGGCGTGAGCCACCGTGCCTGGCCGACAGTTTGTCTTCTTTTGTGTGTGTCGTTTTTTTTTTCCTATACAAGAGGAAAGAATATGGATTACTTACTCCAATACCTCCTCCTATCTTATTATACCAGATTATTACAGATGAGGGGACAGGCCAGAGTTTGCAGGAGTGGAAATGCATGCCCACAGTCACACAACTGAGTATCAGACCAGAATTCGAATCTGCTTCTGTGTGACTTTTAAATGCATGGATGTTCCAGCAGTATGCAGATTGAATGAATTCAGGTGCTCCTTGAAACTTCAGAAGCAGTCTGGCTTAGTCAGGGAACTAAGACATCTGAAAGCAGTAGAGCAAAGATCTGTTAAGAAACCACCCACCTCACTAGAGACAGCCTGATTTCTCCCCACAGCCTGATTTCTTTAGGAAATCCATGGATAAGCGTCAGGAGGGCCATAAAAGCTCTAAATTTCTTTGCAGAATTGACATATGTTCATTTTCTGGGTGACAAAGACCTTACTTTTAACAGAGTCTCAAGATATGTTCATCTTCCTACTCTAAATGTAGGAAATCATGCCAGTTTTTATGAATAAGCATTAATCTTTCTAATGTCACCTGCTCATGGCCCAAAAATAAAAACAGTACTTTGGGAGGAATCTATAAAATTTGTATATAAATATGCTTATTTTTCAGCTTAGGCGACTTCCGTCCAGGCAGTTCTGGTCCCAACTAGGTGTGTAATAAATACTCCTGCCTTGGCCTCCCGAAGTGCTGGGATTACAGGTGTGAGCCACTGTGCCTGGCCTATCTTCTCTTTTGGTCGTAGCTCCACTGTCTGACTATGTGAAGCTGGTAACTCTCCCCTATGACAGGTCTTCAAATAGTTAAGGACTCCTCTCTTGTTCCACAGCAATGTATCCACTCCCAGTCAAGGGGTGTCAGTCCTCTGACTATTTGATAGATGACCTGGTTTCTAGACCCTCTTGCCCAGTGCTGGAATTGGCTCATGACAGCTTGAGAATAAAGATATAAAGATGTCCCTCAACCACGGAAATTAGGGTACCCTTAGCAGAATAAACATGAATGGATAGCTTGACGGTAAAAATAACAAGGTGTCCACTATATAAGGTTTTGTAAATCTGCAGACAGTTGAGCATAGTTCTAAGAAATTACCAAGTCACTCCCAATTACATAAAGACTTTATTAAAATTCTTTCGAGTCTTGTGCCCACCATGCCCTACTCATTCCTCTGAAACTTTCTAAAGCGCTGTGATCCATTCTCAGTAAAGTGGCAAAGGTTAATTTAACAAGGTAGCCTCATCCACACTGGAGAAGTATAAAGAGGTAGGAGAGAGAAAGCTTGAATCAAGATAAGGCATAGATTTCCTCCTTGCATGCGTGTTCTGCCAAAACCCATCTGTGTTTGCCTGAGTTCTTCAGAGAAACAGAACCAACAGGATAATATGTGTGTGTGTGTGTGTGTGTGTGTGTGTGTGTATGCCACACACACACACACACACATATATATATGGAGAGAAAGAGATTTTTAATGTTTATATATTTAGGGGGTATAGTGCATATAAGTGCAGTTTTGTTATGTGGATACATTGCACAGTGATGAAGTCTGGGATTTTAGTGGAACCACATCTGAATAGTGTATATTGTACCCAAGAGGTAATTTCTCATCCCTCACCGGCTTCCCACCTTTTGAAATCATCAGTGCCTACTATTATACTCCATATGTCCATAGGTACACATTGTTTAGTGTCTACTTATTTGTGAGAACATGTGGTATTTGAGTTTCTGTGTCTGAGTTATTTCACTTAGGATAATGGACTCCAGTTGTATCCATGTTGTTGCAAAAGACATGATCTTATTCTTGTTTATGGCTGAGCAGTATTGCATGATATATGTGCCACATTTTCTTCATCCAGTTTTCCATTAATGGACCTTAGGTTGATTCCATGATTTTACTATTGTGAATAGTGCTGTGTGGTAAGCATATGAGTGCAGGCATTTTTTGATATAATGATTTATTTTCCTTTGAGTAGATACCCAGTAATAGGATTGCTGAATTAAATGGTAGTTCTATTTTTAATTCTTTGAGAAATCTCTATACTGTTTTCCATAGAGATTATACTAATTTACATCCCCACCAATAGGGTATAACTGTTTCCTTTGAGAGAGAGAGATAATAAGGAATTGGTTTATGTGGTTATGGCAGCTAAGAAGTTCCAAGGTCTGCATTCAGCAAGATGAGGACCCAAGAAAGCTGATGATGCAGTTCCAGTCTGAATCTGAAAGCCTGAGAAGCAGGAGAGGCGATGGTCTAATTTCCAGTCCAAATTCAAGTCCAAAGGCAGGAGAAGATGGATAACCAGTTCAAGCACTGAGACAAACAAAGTTTCTCCTCACTTTGTTCTATTCAGGCCTTCAGTAGATTGGATGAGACCCTCCCATATTAGGGAGGGCAATTTGCTTTACTTCTGATTCAAATGTTAATCTCATCCAGAACCATCCTTGCAGATATACCCAGAATAGTATTTGGGTACCCCGTGGCTCAGTCAGGTTGACACATAAAATTAACCGTTGTACCACCTTTTTACCCTACTGTCTAAGCCCAGAGGAAAAGGGTCCTTCTTCCTCCAAAGTGAATTTCTCTACTTGTCCTCAGCCTTGCTCTTCAACCCCAAAGCATTCTTGAGAATTGCCTAAACATAGGGTAACCAAAGAAGAGGAAAAGTGCAGTCTTCCAGGTAATCTATAACTCTTTTTCTATAGAAAAGGCTATGGATATTGTAAAAGGAAAACAAGTTTATAGATTGCAAGCAGATCAGCAAATATATGGTTTGGTAGAAAAAGTAAAACCCAGTGTTAGATCCATAGGGTGACTATAGTCTACAATAATCTATTTTACATTCTAAAATAGAAGAGAATAACATGAATGTGTCTAGCATTAAAAAAAGATAAATATTTATGGTGATACTATCCCAAGTACATTGATTATATCTTTACAACTGATTCGAATTTATTAAATTGTCACATGCATCCTGAAATTATATACACTTATTGTGCATTGGTTTAAAAATATTTTTAAACATCTAATTGAATATTACCATAAGGATCCTTTGCAAATAAGAGGAAACTTAACACAAAATGGCTTATGCCCAGAATAAACTGATGGGCTCATGAATATGAAAAATCTGGGAGGGAGACCTAGCATTAGACATTGCTGGATTTAGAGGCTCAGATAATGTCGTCAAGAACTGTTCTCTACCCTTCTCTTTGCTCTACTTTCATCTCTACTGGCTGCTTTTCCAGAGAGGTTCTTTAGGGTGGCAAGATGGCAGCCAGCAATTCCAGGCTTATATTCTCACAAACGCAAGTCCAATAGTTCACGTCAAAGTCCTAAACATGGCTCTACAGATCGCGAATTGGATCCATGATCAGTCCTTGAACAGACCACTGTGGTCAAGAGGATGCTGTACTCCCATTTATCAAGCCCATGTAACATGCCTCCTAGGGAACCTGGTTAGAGTCAGCCCCGTTCAATCCCCATGGATTGAGAGTAGCAGAGAGAAGTCAGGATGCCCTTAGCAGAATAAACATAAATGGATAGCTTGGTGGTGAAAATAACAGGATGCTCTCTCCTTTTTTTTTTTGAGACAGAGTTTTGCTCTTGTTGCCCAGGCTGGAGTGCAATGGCGCAATCTCGGCTCACCGCAACCTCTGCCTTCCAGGTCTAAGTGATTCTATTCCCTCAGCCTCCCGAGTAGCTGGAATTACAGGCATGCCCCACCACGCCCGGCTAATTTTGTATTTTTAGTAGAGACAGGGTTTCTCCATGTTGGTCAGGTTGGTCTCAAACTCCCGACCTCAGGTGATCTGCCTGCCTCGGCCTCTCAGAGTACTGGGATTACAGGCAACTCACTACATATTTAAAAAAAAATCTGTAGATATTTGAGTGTAGTTCTAAGACAGTGGTTCTCACTGGGAAAAATTTTGTTGGCATTTGGCAATGCATGAAAACATCTTTGTTTTTTACAATTGGTTGATGTTACTGCATCTGTGGGGTAGAGGCCAGGGATGCGGCTAAAATCCTGTGATGCACAGGACAGCCTCCCACGACAAAGAATCATATGGTCCAAAATGTCAGTAGTGCTGAAGATGAGAAATGCTGTCCTCTGACCAAAAATACTGCCAAGGATGCTGTGACCCATGTTATCAGAAAACAAGATTTCTGTTGAGACATACTGTGAATATTCATGTCTTTGCAGTTTGCAAATACCTGTTGGCCCACCACCAAGGGAAAGAGGCCTCAGATCTTCCTCTGCTTCCCTTAACTCTTGAGTTAAACTTCCAGCTCCATTCATCTGTATATCAGGAACTGTAATCATTGAAGTGACCATTTTAGATCCAAAACAATTAGGTGGGAAAATCCTAGAGGGCTTTTTATAAATCAAGATTATGGGCAATAGTTAATACAACAGATGGTGAGCACTGGCCTGTGATCTCCTCCGTGAAGATCAGCCAAACGGCTCAGTGTATTCCACCAGACAGTGCTTGGAGGAAGCTGCTTGCCCACCTGCACTTATTTTCCTTTTGTTCATATTGGCTGGTAAAAACCGCGCCAGGATCAGAGCCTTGGTAGCACATTCCTCGGGGCTTCCAATGGCATCCCTATGGAAATGATGTGTGTCATGGGAAGATAGGTGAAGGACCTTGCAACTTTTCTGTATATTGTCAGTTAGGATGCTTTTGGCTGCCAATGGCTGAAGGCCCTGCTCAAGTTGTTTTATACAATAGGGCAATGTATTATCTCAAATAACAATAAGTCCAGAGGTCTTGATTTTGTTTTGCTACAGATGTCCTAGCTTTGTTCTTCCCTGAAATAGTTACAGGGATGCCATCCAAAGACCACACGTACAGAGCAAGAGGAGGGGCTTAATATCTTACAAATAAGGCCTTTCCCAGAAGCTGCATAGCACAGTCCCCTCATTCTCATTGGCCAGGATTGAGTCACATGCCTGTCCTAAACCAATTCCTTACGAACGAAATAGGATTACAATGGTTGGTTGGGTTAGGAGCCTAATCACGTGGAATGAAATGGGTATTAGGTGTTCATGTAATGAGCACTGTCTCTACTTAGTAGAAGGCAGATGCTGGCCCCTGGCAAACCAAAGTTGCAATTCATAAGGGTAGGAGTAAACAGTCATTTCTCTTGGTGGTGATGTCTGAAACAGTTCCTCAAGGATGGGCATTATTAGAACAGTTAAGAATATCAGAGTTGAAGGGAACTTTAGTTTTTGTACCTGATGTATGTCTTCATCTGTCAGCAAATCTTTGGAAAAGTAACCCAAAGTTCTCAATCTCAATAATGCAGTGGACAACATCCCAAGATACCAAGGATGACATTTAACCAACTACTACATCACAGTGTGACCAAGACTTCAAATTTCCCAACCATAGATGGAAGGACCCCTAATGCCCCTGGCTCACTTTGAGTGAGACAATTCTACATTTTAGGGACAGTCATCTGTAATATTCCATTCCAGGTACAAAGTACGTTCTTCATGAGAAACAAGAGTTCATTAATGAAACAATGGTGGCAAAATCTTGGGGAGCTAAAAGTTTCGACATATTTGATACACTAAAAAATGTGCGAACACCGATGAAAAACAATAACCCTAAAGAAGAAGCAAGCACGTTCAGGGGCAATTAGCCATCCTTCGCTAATTTATGATTACTAATCACTTCATCTATTCTCCCTAAGTTTGAATATTTCACCTTGGAGATGGGCCCTTACAGACTTTCTCTAGAGCTACACAAAACTCTTATCTGCTTGACATTACATCTCCTCCGGGTAATTTTCTTCTTTGAACTTTTTAATTGACAAACACTGTGTTTGCCTTGTCTCAGAGAAGAAGCTGCCTGTGGGAATCATGAGTGCTGTTCTGTCTCAGCCTTTGTGTCCTTATGAACAGTAGGTTGCACATGATGGCCTCTTGTGGCTGGGGGCAGGGGGACATTTAAGTGGAAGTGATGTGTGGCATCTGTCAGCTGGAGCATTTCACTGCCAGTGTGAGACTTTCTGGGCCTTTCTTTCTCTTCACTGCAGAAATCATCAACATTTAAGATGATGGCTACTCTACCAGGTTGGGTCCCAGAAACTGGGGTCCTATAGCAGAACGCTAAGCTTAGCTGTGGTGGGCATCTGGTTTGAGCAAAAGACATTAAAAGCACATTTAAAAATTAATCAATACCAGGTTGTTACAGATGTGTATTAAAAAAAAGAACAAATAGTTTTGGGTGCTACTTGTTACTGTAGCATAACCTAGCCCACCCTAACCGAAACACCTTTCAAAATCCTTTTTGTGGCAGACAGTGGAGGCAATATTGGGAGAAAAGAAGGTGTAGGGAAGAGACAGAAAAGTGGCAATGTGGAGCCTAGAGGGACCCCTACATTCACAACCTGTAAAACGAACCCTTGAAAAAAGTGGGTGTGGCTTGTGACTCGTTTCTTAACTATAGAATATAGCAAAGATGATGGGGTGTCACGTTCATACTACATTATGTCTTGCACTTGAGAGATTCTCCCTTGCTGGCTTTGAACAAGTACGCCACCATGTATGAGAGGGTCTATGGAGAGATCAGGTGAAGCAAGCAGCTGTGTGGTCTCTGGGAGCTCAGAACAGCAAGAAAATGGGACTGAGAGTCCTATAAGCATTGAGATTAGTTCTGGCAATCACCTGAAGGAGCTTGAAAGGGGATCGTTCTCATTTGGAGCCTCTGATGAGACCACAGCCCCAGCCAACACCTGATCACAGCCTTCTGAGATCGTGAGCAGAGGCCCAGCTAAGCCAGGCCTAGGCTTCTGACCCACGGCATTGTGAGATAATAAATGTGTGCTGTTATAAGCTGTAAGTTTGTTGTAATTTGCTAGGTGGTAACAGAAGACTGGTATACCCTATGAAAACATTTTCTAGTCAGAAGATTGCCCACTTTCTCAACATTATTCATCCCATAGCTAATTACTGAAGATCTATAATGGGCCTGGCATTGTTTTAGGAGCTTGGGATTGAAAGGTAACTAAATAGACAAAGATATTTGCCCCTAGTGTACTTACAGTCTAGTAATGAAAGGAGTGGATGAGGAATACAGATAACCTATAACATAATGAAGAGAAACATTTCATGGGCTGGGGGTGGTGGCTCATACCTGTAATCCCAGCACTTTGAGAGGCTGAGGCAGGAGGATCATGAAGACAGGAGTTCAAGACCAGTCTGACCAATATGGTGAAACCCTGTCTCGACTGAAAAAAAAAAACACAAAAAAACTAGCCAGGCATGGTGGTCCACACCTGTAGTCTCAGCTACTTGGCAGGCTGAGGCAGGAGAATCGCTTGAACCCAAGAGGCGAAGGTTGCAGTGAGTGAGATTGCCATACTGCACTCCAGCCTGGGCAATAGAGGGAGACTACATCTCAAAAAAAAAAAAAAAGAAACCTTTCATGATGTGTTAGGGTGCTATGGTGGGGAAGCAGAACAAGGTAAGGGAGGATGGTGATTGAGAGACAGTGGCAGAGTCAGATTGCAGAATTTAAAGGATGGCCATGGAGGTGAGGTTTGCAGAAGAGGACCTGGGCCATGTGGTTATCTGGAGAAGAGATTCCAGATCAAGGAATGGGTCCAGGCCAAAGTGCACCCAGTTTGTGTGAAGAACAGGAAGGTGGCCAGCATGACGTGAAGACAGCAAGGAAGAGAGCACTGGGACATGGGGTCAGATAGGTCACGCGTATTCATCCTGTAGGACTCTGTAGGTCCTTCATACCAAGTGAGCTAACCGTTTACCTGAACCATGGCAGGGAGCAGAGCCGGGAAGCGACAATGATATGCTCATTTTAAATGATCTCTCTAGCTGTGGTGTTAAGAATAGACCATAAGAGGGCCAGGTGTGGTGGCTCACGCCTGTAATCCCACTACTTTGGGAGGCTGAGGCGGGTGGATCACGAGGTCAGGAGATCGAGACCACCTGGCCATGGTGAAACCCTGTCTCTACTAAAATATAAAAAATTAGCTGGGCATGGTACTGTGCACCTGTAGTCCCAGCTACTTAGGAAGCTGAGGCAGGGGAATCACTTGAACTTGGGAGACGGAGGTTGCAGTGAGACGAGATCATGCCACTGCACTCCAGCCTGGCGATAGAGCAAGACTCCATTTCAAAAAAAAAAAAAAAAAAAAAGAATAAATCATAAGAAGTCAGGCGCAGTGGCTCACGCCTGTAATCCTAGCACTTTGGAGGCTGAGACAGGCGGATCATTTGAGGTCAGGAGTTCACGACCAGCCTGGTCAACATGGTGAAACTTTATCTGTACTAAAAATAAAAAAGTTAGCTGGCATGGTGGTGGGTGCCTGTAATCCCAGTTATTCGGGAGGCTGAGGCAGGAGAATCACTTGAATCCAGAAGGTGGAGGTGCAGTGAGCCAAGATCGTGCCATTGCACTTCTAGCCTGGGTGACAAAGCAATACTCCATCTCAAAAAAAAAAAAAAAAGAAGAAGAATAGGACATAGGAGGGTAAGCCTGGAAGGAAAGAGAGCTGTTGGAGCAACACAGGCAAGAGATGAGGGGAGCTGGGCAGATAACGAGAAGTGAGAAGTAGCTGGGTTCTTGATACATGCTGAAGATACAGTCAGCGGGATTTCCTGAAAAATTGGGATATGAGAGAAAGAGAGGAGAGTGTAAAGAATTGAGCTGAACAAACGAAAGAATGGAGTTGCTATCAACAAAGATGTGGAAGGTTCTGGGTAGGGAAGATCTCGGAGGATGATCAGGAGTCCATCTGGGGCATGTGAGTTTGCAACGTCTTTCAGTCATTTCAATAGAAATGCTGAAGGGGCAGTTGGATAGACAAGTCTGGAGATGGTTGTAAAAACCTAAGCTGGAGAGGCACATTTGGGAGTTGCTTAGCATCTAGGTGGTATTTACAGTCTTTTTTTTTTTTTTTGAGACAGAGTCTCACTCTGTTGCCCAGGCTGGAGTGCAATGGCGCGGTCTTGGCTCACTGCAACCTCCGCCTGCCGGGTTCAAGCAATTCTCCTGCCTCAGTCTCCTGAGGAGCTGGGATTACAGGCACCTACCACCATGCCTAATTTTTTTGTATTTTTAGTAAAGACGGGGTTTCACCATGTTGGCCAGGCTGGTCTCAAACTCCTAACCTCGTGATCTGCCCACCTTGTCCTCCCAAAGTGCTGGGATTACAGGTGTGAGCCACTGAGCCAGCTGGTGTTTACAGTCTTGAGACTGGATGCCATCACCAGGCCAGGCATAATGATTCACGCCTGTAATCCCAGCACTTTGGGAGGCTGGGGTCGGTGAATCACCTGAGGTCAGGAGTTCAAGACCAGCCTGGCCAACATGGTGAAACCCCTTCTCTACTAAAAATACAAAAATCAGCCAGGCGTGGTGGTGGGTGTCTGTAATCCCAGCAACTCGGGAAGCTGAGGCAGAATTGCTTAAACCCGGGCAGAGGTTGCAGTGAGCTGACATCATGCCATTGCACTCCAGCGTGGGCAAGAAAAGTGAGACTGTCACCAAAAAAAAAAGGAAGGAAAGAAAAGAAAGAAGAGGATTGAGGACTGAGCGAGCCCTGGAGGCCTCCAACATTAAGAGATTGGGAGAGAAGAACCAGCAAAACAGGTTGACAATGACGAGGAGCACATCATGAAGTAGGAAGAAAAGCAAGGATCATGGTGTACCAGAAGCCAAGAGAAGAAAGCGAATTAAGCAGGAGACACTACTCAGCAGGGTGAAGTGCTGCTCAGAGGCCAAGTAAGATGGTATGGTACAGACTCAGCCATTGGATTTAGCAATGTGGAGGCCAGGCGTGACCTTGACAAAAACCATTACAGCAGACTGGTAGGGGCAGGAGCCTGTTTGGTGGGTTGAAGAGAGCATGCGAACAAGGTGTTGGGGACTAAATGTTTGTGTCGCCCCCCAAATTCATTCCTTAAGGTCTGAATCCTCAGTGTGTCTGTTTGGTGGGAGGAAGTAATTAGGGTTAAATGAGGTCATGAGGGTGGGGCCTTGACCTAATAGGATTAGCATCCTTTTAAAGAGACAGCAGAGACCAGGTGTGGTGGCTCCCGCCTGTATTCCCAGCACTTTTGGGAGGCTGAGGCAGATGGATCCCTTGAGCCTGGGAGTTTGAGACCAGCCTGAGGGACATGGGGAAACCCTGTCTCTACTGAAAGTACAAAAAAAGTAGCTGGGTAGGCATGGTGCACATGCCTGTAGTCCCAGCTACTTGGAAGCTGAGGCGGGAGGATCATCTGAGCCCGGGGAGTTTGAGGCTGCAGTGCGCTGTGATTGCGCCACTGCCCTCCTGCCTGGGCAATAGGATGAGCCCCTGTACTAAAAAAACAAAAGAAAGAGACACCAAAAGGCTTGCTCTGGCTTACTCAGGAGCATGCTCGGAAGAAAGGCCAGGGAGGACAGTGTGCCTGAATTGCCTATAAGCCAGAGGTGGGCTCTCGGCAGAAAGTGAATAGGACCAAACCTTGATCTTGGACTTCCACGTGTGGTTGGGTACTGAAAATACTCTGAAGATATAGTCAGCGAGATTTTCTGAAAATCCAGAAGTCTTTCCTGAAAAGCCTCTAGAACTGTGAGAAAATACATTTCTGTGGCTTAGGTCACCAATCAATGGCATTTTGTTATGGCAGCCGGAGCAGGCTGACACCAAGGGTAACTGAAAACAGCAAGTGTAGACAACTCTTGCAAATTCTGCTGCAGACGTGAGCAAAGAAATATGGTGGCCAGCAGGGGAAGAGGAATCAAGAGGGTTTCTGGTTGTCTTGTTTTCTCTTAAAATGGGCAAAATGGCATTTTTTAAGATTGTGAGATCCAGTAGAAAATAAGAAATTGGCTTTGTAGGAGAGAGAGGAGGAGGGTTTCTGGAGCAATCCTCTGAGAGGATGAGGGGATGAGTGAAATGCATAAGGAGAGGGTCAGCTCACCATGGGATCAGAGAGCCAGGGGATGGGGAGGAGGAGCAGGGTCTGAGCAGAGAGGGGCATGTGTGGAATGTGAAGATGACAGAGGGCTGCGGTCCTAGGGCACTTGGCCCAGACCCTGAGTGGCTGTGAGGTCGGTCCGTGTGTTTCCCTGATGCCTGCAGCTGGTCAAGCGCAGGTGTGAGTAGGCAAAGTCGGCTCTCCCTGGCAGTTGAGGATTTTGCCAAGTGAGCATGACACAGTGAAGCAGTAAGATGTCAGGATGCAGGCAGAGGGGTGGGGACAGGGCTGGGGGCAGCTGGCGTGGGAACCAGGTAGGGAGAGAGCACACGGCCTTTTCTTTGACACAAAGAAGCCCAGCTCTCCCCTGGCACCCACCCATTGTGAAGGGTCTGCTTGGATTGGAAGTGAGTCTTTCCCACCTGCCCACTTCCAGGTATCACCTGACTCTCAGTTCTCAGTGAACCTGAACCACCCTGTTGAAACCGTAGGGACCACTCTGCCCACCAGCCCATGAGCCCTTCACCAGAGACTGGCCGCAGAGGGCACATCCATGCTGAAGCACTGCCTGCACTGGTGAACGCTTTAGGCATGGTGACAGGAGCTGGTAGATGGGGCTATCAGGGTCTTTCCAGAGACACAGGTGGTTCCAGCTTAGAACCACAGATGCATCCACAGCATAGGCTGGAGAGAAAGCAGTGAAGGCAGGAGAGGTAAAGGAGTAGGCCATGGAAGAGTAGGAAAAAGACCGGGGTGAGGGGCAGCAGAGACCTAGTAGGTCCTGGGCTAGCCTGGGACCTTCCACAAACCATGTTGGCTACCCTGGTTTCCAGCTGTGCCCAACAGCCCAGTGCATTTTGTCTTTTGACACTGGGGGCTGCGAGGCTGTCACTACTCATGTTCATCTAGAAGTGGCCACCATGTGGGAGCAGGTTCAGGACCAGATGGCACCATGGGCACAACCCAGAGCCTGGAGGGAGCCTCCTTCCCGCCTCGTCTCTTTCGTCTATCCCTCTGAGAACTCAGTCAGGACACCCGCCCACCTCTCCCGAGGCCCAGCTAATTACAGATTAGAACTGGCTAATTCTTTTTCTCCAGCTGTCCCAACCTCAGTTTGTTATAGTTGTCTGCTGGAATGCCAGTTGCCCAAATACATATGTTAGGGTCTTTGATCTCTGGGCACAATGACATAGATTTATCAAATGTTTGCCTCTTTCTGCCTCTGACAAATGCTGTTTTATTGGATGCAGCCCTCGCCTCCCTTCCATTCTTGAAATATGAAGTGTTCGTGAATAGCCAAGGTAATATTTAATATCCTGCCAACGAGCCTTTTGCATTTGCTAACAAATGAACTACATCCCTGCCAAATGGCCCACATCTGTTTGGGCTTCTCTTTTTGACTAAACACATTAGCATGAAAATGCCTCGTGGGGAATGCCAAGTGTCCCTTTCTAGATGAGGGAGCAGGGACAATTCTGGGGAAGAGGACCACTTCCCGGGCAGCGGGAGCCTTGCTTGTGGCAGATGCTTTCCTCTTTCCTGAAGTGTCTGGGCATGAGCTGGTCCCCCAGCAGCCTTGGGGCCGGGGAGAATTTAGTGGCCTCACTTTCTACTCCCCACATAAATTCAGGGCATGGGACTGAAGTGAAAATTATTTTTTACATTGCCAGCTCATTTCTGGCTCTTCAACTCCAAAGGGTTTTCCTTAAAGGATTCCTAAGAAAGTGGAAGTGGCTTCCTAGCAACATTTTATTTCAAGAAGAAAGTTCCAGACGTTTAAAGGTGCGGATTCAGGTGCTCGTGATGGGATTTGGCCAGACCGTGGCTCTGTGCTCCCTCAACATGGCGCTGGTTTGGGAAATCCCGGGGGCTATGGTGGATTTGGTTTAAAGAGCAGGTAGTAAAATGTCCTGGGTTGTCTTCGTGTTAATGGCCTTGTAATAGGCTGACCTTAATCTGGGACTGTATATAAATGTGGTCTTTCTTTAAAATGAGCTGGGATCACAGGTGTAAAATGCTCAGGACAGCCTTGCCTCTTGGCTGTGGGTGGGAGAGTCTGAGGGTCTGCAGAGAAGCTGGGCCCAGCCTTGGCTGCCACTCCTCTCCAAGGCCCTGGGGCCACTTCCTCAGAGCTCCTGACCCCAAAGTCTCTGATGACCAAACTGGAGGGAATTTCCCTTTCCTCCACACTCGTCCTACCGCATTTCCCAAACCTTTATTTGTGGGAAGGGAAGACTGTTTTCTGCACGCAGCCTCTGATGGACTTGAGCCAGGCTCAGTGAATCAAGAATGGGCAACAACCCTGAATCAGACCAATTAGGGCCTGCATCTCAATTCCCAGACTTCTTCTTTCTTACTAGGTTTGACTAAGAAGCTTCTCCCAGCCAGGCAGTTAGTTCCACACCCCAGAGGCAACCACAGTTACCAGGTCTCTTGGATTTTTTTCTCAAGATATATTATAGGCCAGAGGGCAGGGATGTCTGCCGGTTCTGTTCACGGCTACATTCGCAGTACCTGAAACGGTACCTGGCCCAAGATAGCTAAATATAGAGAAATAAAGGAATGAATACTTGTTTAAGGGGTCTCGATGTCTTAAGGGGAGACAGCTTACCAGGAGCTGTGCCCAGGATCAAGTCTTGGTTGAAGTCAGTGTACTTCTCAACTTCCAACTACGTGAACCAACACATCCCTTCTTTTGATCAATTCAGTTTTAGTTGGAATTCCTGTCACTTGTAATTATGTGTCCAGATGGATACAGGAAGGCTGGCTAATGGTCCGCTCATGAGGACAAAGTGCTATGGGAATGGCTGTATACAAACAGACAATGGGCTTTGCAGGGAAGATGTTTTTCAGCTTGTCTGGTTCTGGGGAGATCATTTATATTTTGGAGGTGAGTAAGTGTCAGATGGCTGTGCGAGGGTTCTGGACATCAGCCACAGTTTGGGTCAGATTTAAGGCAAGCAATCCCATTCTATTTGTCAAATGAATTCAGACCCTCTTTCTGAATAGGTTGGTGGGTTACTCAGGTTGGAGAGACTTGGAGAGAAAAATTGGAGGAGTTCTAGCTTTGAGCACCTTCCAGGCAGAGGCAGTTGACTGAGGGAACCCGGGGCCATTCTGTTAGCACAAAGGCAATGCACCTTGTCTTCAACAAGCTGGTCGTTCAGCACATCACACCACAGCAGGAGACTGCAGCTAGGACTGGCCAGGGAAGCTATTTCCCAAGTGCCAGACAGTGGGGACATTCCAGGCAGAGGCTTGGGTGGCCACGGGTCTGCAGTGTTGGGGGAGGCAGGATGATGTGAGCATGAGGGGGTGTGAGCTGAGGCAGCCTGGGTCTTCCACTAGAGGTGAAACCATTGAGATGTTGGTGACCACAGGCAAAAGGAGAGAAAGGGACACGAGAAATGCAAGGGGTACTCTCGAGCGAAGGTATCGCCTAGTCCTCAAGCTGGGACCCCGGGAATATCCCAAGATCTCCTCTCACCCCAATCAACCCTGGGGAGTTTCCTCTGCTCTGCCTCTCCCTCATCGGCCAAGATCCAGACCCATTATTGCTACTCTGGTCTTCCCAGTTCTTCCCATCCACCTTCTGCTCTGTGGCCTGAATTTTCTTTCTAAAGCGCAAACATGACCATGTTACTTTCCGGCTTTACTCTTCAGTGGCTCCCTATTCCCCTTACGGTGAAGTCCAGACAACTTCGTTGGGCAAAATATAGTTGGCCAGACCTGGTCCCTCTACTACTTCTCTCTTCAATCTCATCCTCCAGCCCTTCCCAGTCCCTACACGCCAGCCATGAGGAACTGCAAATGCTCCCCAAACACCCAATGCCCCTTCACCCTGCTGTCTGCCCGAAGTGCCTTCTCTCCTCCCTACACTGTCCAAACACTGCTAGTGTTCGACTTAATGACCAATCGCCTATGCTGAACGATTTCCTTTGAGACACAGAAACACAACTGCGGTGATACGTAGACACTAGACTATCTCATTCAAAAAAAAAAAAAAAAAAGCCGTGGGCTGGGCTGAGTGCTCAGTTTGGCTCAAGTCCCCTTCTAGAGTCAGCGCGTATGGCCAGACCAGCCCTGTGCCAGAGATGCAGCCCGGAAGGAAGGACCCTGAGAGCCAGACCAAGGGACACAAGAGCCAGGATCGTGGAGAAGTCCTCAGCCAGGCTGCACAAAGGTTGTTCGAAGTCAGGTGGCAGGTCCTGGGAGTCGAACAGGCAAGGTTGGAGGATTCTTTGTTAGGAATGGCGGGGGCGGGGCTGGTGGCAGCAGGGGGTCAGGGAAAGGGGACAGCTCCTTCTACTCCCACCCCATAGCTGCACTTCCTCTCTGGGAAATCTCCAGAGTGAGCTCCTGTGGGCTGGGGGTATCAGTGTATCTCTCTCCCCGACACGAGGCCTCACACATAACCTCGTGCTCAGTGGGCACAGGATAGCTGACTAGTGGGAGGAAGGTGGCTCTCCTCTCACTGGGTTTCTGTGTTGGTTCCTGGCTCCTTGCTTTTTGTGTTTGTTGAAGCTGGGGAGGGCTGGGGGCCTTGTTTGATGTGTCTGGCTCATCTTCTCCAGATTGTCCTGGTCACCTTGCCTCTCTTTGGACGTTTGGGGTGGGGTGAGGTTACTCAACCAAGAACTTTGCTTTGCCTCACCCACTGTGCCCTATGTTGTCCTTGCCCTGCCCTCTCCTGAATCCCCCGGCTCTGTCCCCAGCTTTGCTGAGTGAGGAGCCCTCAGCCAACAGCAGCTTCACAGCGCCCCAGTCTGCAGCGCCCCCTGGCTGCCCGCTGGTGAGGAAAGACAGGCTTTTCCCACGACCCTGGATCCCTTGTTCCCTAAATGGGGCGCACTTGCCCTCTTGACCATCTCTGCATCTGGGGGTCCCCACTGTCTTGGCTTTCACTTTACAGGCAGGTCCCCAATTTATAAACTGGGAGAGTTTCCCTCATTTACGGTGACCTGGATGCATGATGCGGGTGCTCAGGAGTTGCCGCCTGGGCTCCTATCTGGTGGGAATGAGTTAAAGCAGTGCCTTTAGTGGAAGATGATGAGGGATGAAGATGGAGACAGACACTAGATTCTCCGCTAATGCATTTAAGAAGCAAACATTTTGGTCAAGAATGCAACGTAATTTACTAGGCTGAAAGCCGTTAATAAGTAGTTAGGCCAAGGTATCCCGAAGACAGAGAAAATGATGACAATTTACAATTTGGAAGACAAAGACTGATGAATGTGTGAAACCAGGAAGAAAGAGTCACTTGCCTTGGTTCAGCTCTGGCAGTTTTCTTCACAAAGCCAGCAGAAAGTTGCGTCTGTCCCAGATTCAGTCACAAGGGGCAGGCGTGTGCCAATCTCCCCACCTTCAAGTGCTCCCACCACCTCCACCTCCCACCATGCCACAAAAGGTACTCGTTCCTTGGATCATTGATGGAGCATCCGTCACGTGGTCATTTATGGGTTTTCTTCTGTTCTAGGTGCTGTGGACATAGCAGTGAGAAACAGATGTTTCTGCCCTACTGAGTTTACAGTTCAGTGGTGGTGGTAGGTAGTCAATAACAAGTAAGTGAAATGTGTCTATCACATATTAACAGGTGCTATGGGAAATGAATATGGCAGGAATGGCAGTGGCAGGGTGGGGTGGAAGCTTGAAGATAGAAAAGGTAATTCCAGAAACAGTAGAAGCCCTGGGGTAGTGACCTGGAGGCAGTGGAGCATATTTTGGTTGGTGCAGCCTGGGGACAGAGTCCTGAAGTTGGGGGTGGGGAGCAGTGATTGCACCAGCCAGATAAGGACTATGTGGAAGCCATCTTTTCTCATAGAACCGCATGTCACCAATACATTTCCAAATCCATTCATTCTTTTTCCTAGGCTAACAGGCTGTTACCCTCTGACCACAGGGACCTCACATAACCCAAATGGGGTTATTCTTTTATTTATTCAGGAAGAAGCATTTATTGAGCACCTACTCTGTGCTAAGCATTGTTCTAGAAGCTGGAGATAAGGCGATGCAAAGATACAGTCCTTGCCTTCCTGGAACTTACATTCCAGGGAGGAGGACAGACATTAAGTAATGAGATATGTAAATAGATACAGAACATGAATTAGTGTTAACTGAGGTCAGGAGTTCAAGACCAGCCTGACCAACATGGCGAAACCCCATCTCTACTAAAATACAAAATTATCCGAGCATGGTGGCACCTATAATCACAGCTAATCAGAAGGCTGAGGCAGGAGAATTGCTTGAACCCGGGAGGCAGAGGTTGCAGTGAGCTGAGATTATGCCTGTGCAACAGAGCGAGACTCCATCTCAATAAAATAATAAAAATAAAAAAGCAAAGCACAGCAAGGAATTAATAAGCACTGGGGGTGGGACAGGGGTGCTATTTGATAAGGTGGCCCAAGAAGGGCTCTCTAAGGAGGTGTCATCTCAACGAAATGAGAGGACCCCACACAGAGGGAACAGGAGGTATTAATATGAACACCCCACAGTGGGTGTGCTTGGGTATTGAGGAAAAGTGTGGAGATCTGTAGGCAGAACAGTAGATGTGTCAAGAGGGTATTTCCAAGATCAGAGAGGGGAGCAGGACCAGATTGCATGGGACCATTTGGGAAGCAACTACAGGGTGGAGAATGGGAATGGCAGGATCTGCCTGGTAGCTTACAGGGATCATGCTTGCTGCCGTGTGAAAAACAGACAAGGTTGGGGCAAAGAAGAAAATTAATTAGGAGTCTTGCAGGCATGTGCCACGGAGAGATAGACGGGTGGTTCAACCGAGCTGGTGGCGGTAGAGGAGGTGAGCAGTGGTCAGATGGGATTTTCAGAGGGCTCAAGCTGGTGGCCTCATGCAAGCTGACGAGTGAGGAGTGAGGCATGACCAGAATGCAAACACAGAGCTGTCACACGCTGGTGGATGCCTTGCCGCTCAGATGCTCTGTGATGTGCATGATGGAGTCCAGCCACTGAGTGACAGACTCTGAATTAGTAAGTGAACATGAGAACCTCTTTATTCCAGAATGTATCTTCACATTTACAGTTTGTTAGGAAATAAGTGGCCAAAAGATACTGAAAAGTGTAATCTGTCTAGCCGGTCAATTATATTTGGGTTTCCAATAAGAAGCACGTATATTGCCCTCACTTCTCTAGGCAGGCAGGGATATACAGCAGTTCCCCCTTATCTGCAATTTCTCTTTCCCCTGTTTCAGTTACCCATGGTCAACCAAGAACCAAAAATATTACATTAAAAATTACAGAAATAAACATTCATAAGTTTTAGATTGTGTGCTGTACTTAGTAGCATGATGCAATCTAGCATCATCTGCTCAGGACCTGAATTATCTCTTTGTCCAGCGGATCCATGCTGAATACTGTCTCACTCATGAGTCACTTAGCAGCCATCCCGGTTTATCAAATCCGACTGTGGTGGCATAGCAGAGCTTGTGCTCAGCAACCTTTATTTTGCTGAATCATGGCCTCATAGTGCAAGAGTAGTGATGCTGGCAATCCAGAGATGTCAGAGAAGCCAGAAAGTGCCTCTTTTAAGTGAAAAGGTGAAAGTTCTTGACTTAATAAGGCGCAGAAAGATAAATATTGCATGTTCTTACATGGGGAATCCAAAATAATCAAACTTGAAGCAGAGAGCAGAATGGTGGTTACAGAGGCTGGGACTTGAACAGAATGGGGATGTGATGGTGAAAGAGTACAAAGTCAGTGACGACGAGTATGTCTTCCCCCTTTGAGATACATCACGCACTGTGCGAATGTAGTAAATAATAATGTATTACAATTTCACAATTACTGAGTAAATTAAAAATGTTCTCACCGCCAGGAGCGGTGGCTCACGCCCGTAATCCCAACACTTTGGGAGGCTGAGGCAGGCGGATTACAAGGTCAGAAGTTTGAGACCAGCCTCACCAACATGGTGGAACCCCTTCTCTACTAAAAATACAAAAATCAGCCAGGCATGTGCCTGTAATCCCAGCTACTCAGGAGGCTGAGGCAGGAGAATTGCTTGAACCTGGGAGGCGGAGGTTGCAGGGAGCCAAGATCATGCCACTGGGCGACAGAGCGAGAGTCCGTCTCAAAAAAAAAAATAAAAGTTCTCACCACAAAAATAAGTATCTGAGGTGACAAATACATTCATCAGCTTTATTTCATTATTCCAATTGTATTCATAAATCATAACATCACTTCATTGCCTCATAAATACATACAATTTGTGAATTTACAAAACAAAACAGACCTCCCCACGAGCCCTCCGCCAGCTCTTGAAGGCGTCATCAAGTGTTGTCAGTTCTACCAGGAACTGCGAACTCAGCACGGGATGCTCCCTTCCAATGACGTCACACATACTCCTGTTTGTGTATACCGTTTTATTGCGGAAGGAAGAGAATTAATGAATTTTACAAATCTGAAGGCTGTAACAAGTTGTAGAGGCTTTTCCCAGACATTCTTATGCAATGTTCTCCACAGTAAATAACCTGGGGGCAGCCAAGAGGGAATATTCAGATCAGTAGAAACTGATCAGATGTTATCTACCTACAATCCCTTTAGACATTTTTTAGAGAACTCTGTTTAAATGTTGTTCAATTCCACTCTCCCACCCAGACCAATGAATCCTCACAGACCAGCAGTGCCCTGGGGGAACTGAGTAATGAAAACATCCTGTCTGACTCCAAGACCTTTGGGCAGATGCGACTCTGCAGACCTGTAGGAGTACAAAGGACTAAAGAGCTACAGGTAACCGTGTTTGGTACCTGAGGCCACGCCTGGCCACAGGATAACTCGCAAAATTCCCAGAACCCTGCTCTGGCTCTTAAAGCCACTGGACATGTGCAGGCTAATTTCTGAATTTAGGAGCTATCAGCATGGACATGTGTTTCTCACCAAGGGACACGAATGTGAGCTATGTGGGCCAGTTAGCCCAGCACGCCCTTCTTCCTAACTTCCCTTCTCATTACAGCCTTGAAAAAGCCGTGCTGTGTAGCAGAGGAGCGGTGACCCACAGTAGTGACTTCAGAGGTACAGTAACCCATAGTGGTGTCTCCAGAGGTACAGTAATGGGACGGGGGCCAGAGGTATCCGGCTGGTACTAAGTCCAGGGCTACCCTTTCAGAAGGAAATGCTTCCAACAGTGTATGTATGTTAATGTGAACGACAAAGATGCCTGTGACTCCCTGGAGTTCTGAAATGCTCACATCAATGGGGGTGAAGGGAGAACAGGGGCTGGCAATCCACCCTGAGACTCCTTAGGCAAGCATGTGGAATCCCCATTCCCAGTGCACAGCAGCTGGCTCCCAGCTATTGTTATTGTTAGCAGGACTGTGGTTGAGAACGCGTGGGGTGGGGAAAACCAAAAAATGCAGGCCCTGGCTCAATCACCAGGAAGGGGGTGCCACAAGACCCTCAAGCAACCTGAGCTCACAGAACTACAGACAGCAGATTATGAGGCTCACGCTGTCTGGCCACCAAGTGCCACTCCGCCGGGCAGGGGGAGCGTGTGTGGTGTGGGGGTGAGGACGGAGCCAAAAGAGGAAGCCGTGTATGGAAGCAGAAACAGAATGGAGGGTGGGGTTGGAGGAGAGATGTGGAAAGACCCTCAAAGGGAAGAATATTCCTTCTTTGTATTCACTGAGCTGATGCATTTCTTTTTGGGGAGTATTTTGGCTTTTATTCTTAAAAAAATTGTCAAGTGATCACTGAGCACCAAATTCGTTTATAATCTTGCTCTAAACCCAGCAATTTCTCGTCTTGTGATCCAGAATTACCACAACACGCTCGCTTGGCAGCAGAGGGAAAGGAGCTGTGGGCGTCCCCCCGCGCTCAGCTGGGAGGGGGCCCCGGGTCCCCGCCCTCGCGCCGCTGCTTGCAGGTGAGCATGAGCAGTAGCAGCAGCGGCAGGTGCCACAGGCTGCAGAAGAACAGTCTCCGCGAGCTCCTGCGGTCTGCGTCCACGTAGAAGCGGAAGCCGAGGTAGGAGATGTAGGCATTGATGGGGAGGGCAATGATGGGGAAGGTCCAAGTGGTGATGTCCAGGACGGGGGCTGCCACGGACAGCGCCAGCAGGGCGAGGCAGTGGCGCAGCGCCACGCGCCGGCACAGGCCCGGGTGGGTGACCGACATCATGCAGTAGCCGCCCCGAGAGTAGTCTTCACGGAGGCCCCAGCTCAGGGCGTTGAAATGAGGAAACTGCCAGGAGTAGAGGATTCCTCCCAGGAGAAATGCGCCTGTGCAGGGGTCAGGGAAGGAGAGGGAGACAAAGGCAATCGTCACCCGAGATTCCCAAAGAATGGTTTCCTCTCCTGGGAGAGCCTGCCTGGCACCTCAGACGCTCTGCCACCCTGTGCTCTCATTGCTGCCTGCCTGCATCAGGCTGGCTGGGAGACAGGCGGGGTGGGGCAGCCGATGCGCTAAGATCCTTCCGCAGAGACGCGGACACCTGGGAGGTGCACCTGGGAGGTGCCCGCGTCTCTGTGGGCAGGAGGCTGTGGGGTCGGGCTCAAACCCTGCTTCACAGCGGGGCTGCCTGCGCTGCAGGAGGCTTAGCATCTGTGGCTCCTGCCCACCTGATGCTCCTCATGCCTCCCCGTACTGTGGGAAGGAAAGAAGCGGGAAACACTCTGGGTGCAACCTCTGTGCTAGAGGCTGAGCTCCATTTCTGCCCGCTGGGACCTGGGTGTGTGGCTCCAGGGAGGTGGAAGCAGTGCCGCAGGCTGGAGGACGCTGCAAGTCCGCTCCGCCTGTTCTGTGAACCTTGGCTCCCTTCCCAGGGCAGTTAGTGGTCCGGGCTCAGCACTGACAGAGCTGGATGTACCTGCAGGCCCGTGCTTCACATGCTAGCTCTGATCTGTTTACCAGTTTTACCAGTGCGCCACCAGAGCTTCCAGTGCGCCACCGGGGCATGTGCGCCACATGCCCGCCACATCCTCTCCCCATCCCCCAGAGCCGGGCACAACGGCACAAACAGGAGGTGTGAAAACCACATGTTAAATAAAATGGGCCATAAAGACAAAACGGTCCCAGAGTACAAGGATAACTTGTCTATGGCTTTGTAATTTTTCAACAAGGACATAATAACCCTGAGCACCATTTTGCCCCTTTCTCTGGAACAGTCTCCCCAGCACCCACATGGGTGGAATAAAGACTGCCATGGGTGGAATGAAGGCTGCCATTCACTGAGCTCCTACTACGTGACAGACCCTACTCTCCTAGTTTGCCCCATTTAATCTTGACTATTGGATTTTGAGGTAGATTTATAATCTTCATTGAAAAAGAAAAAATGAGACAATATTAAGTTCACCAAAAAGAGGTGGAAGAGCAATTCACACAAGGCTGCTTGATTTTCAAGCCAGGGTCCTTCTATGACATGCACTAAACCACCTAACGACAGACAGTGGGGTGGGGGCTGGAAGCAGGGGCCAGTTATTCCTCCACACGTGATTCATACTCATGCCAAAAAAAAGAAAAAGAATGCTTCCCAGGCACCTACTATGGGTCAAGCACTGTGCTCTAGGCACTGGAGATACCAAGAAGGTGGACATCAAGAGCCGCACTAGTGACTCTAAACTCACCACACCAAATGCAGTCAGGGAAAGTGCATGGTGCAGTGAAGACGCACAAGAGGAGCTGACGGAGTCTAGGGGACCAGAGGAGGCTTCTCTGACAAAGGGATATCTGAGCTGAGCTGGAGGGAGGGGTGACCTTGTCAAGTCAGGGCTGGTGGAGGCGACAGTATTCACAAAGGCCTTGGGGCCGGAAGGTTTGAGGAGTGGTCAGTGTAAAGAAAAAAGATGAACATGTGTGTTAGGAATAATAGAAATATATATATATATAGAGAGAGAGAGAGTCAACTTTACTGTATGATAAAAGGAAGGTGGTGTGGCTTGGCTGGAGTGCTGAGAATGACGGGGAACGTTCTTCAGGACAAGGCTGGCTGGAGTGCAATGGCATGGTCTCAGCTCCCTTCAGCCTCGATCTCTTGGGCTGAAGTCACCCTCCTGCCTCAACCTCCTGAATAGCTGGCACTACAGGTGCATGCCACCAAAGAGATAATTTTTTAAAACAATTTTTTGTAGAGATGGGGTCTTGCCATGTTGCCCAGTCTGGCCTTGAACTCCCGGCCCCGAGCAATCCTCCTGCCTCAGCCTCTCAAAGTGCAGAGATTACAGGCATGAGCCACTGCACTTGGCCTTGACTTTGCTATTCTAAAAGCCACAGATAGCCGTGGAAGGATCGTAACATATAAGAGTGCTGTGCATGTATGCCTGTGTTTGTGTATGTGTACGTCTGTGTGAGTGTGTGCACCTATGTGTGTAGGGGGTGAGGGGAGGGGCACCAGTGCTAAGCGGTCCTATTTGTGAAGGGAAAACTGAAGGAGCCTACAGCAGGTATGGAAGGACCAATCAGGAGATGAGGAGTGAGGGGATGAAGAAGGACAGTAGTTAGGATCAGGATGGTGAGAGTGGAGATGCAAAGAAGATGAATTTGGAAGGAATTTGGGAGGCAAAAGGGACAGGATGTGCATGCACTATAAATAAGAAGGGGAGGAGAGAGGGAGGAGGCATCAATAGCAAGTCCTGGGCTCATGGATCCACAGAGGTGCCACTCACTGAGACAAGCAGGGAAGAAGGGAGAGGAGGTCGTGAGTGTGACCTTGGGTGTGTTCAGTCTGAGATGCCTTTGAGACATCCAAGGGAAAAGTCACTAAGAGGGGTCTGGAAGCCAGGTGTGGGTATGGTCTGTGATAAACAAGTGGGAGCATCTGCCATGCACATCTATTCCTGAGTCAGCCACAGGGTCCAGGCAAACAGTTATGTGTTTGCATTTACTACCCGAAGTGAACTTCTTAGGGTATGTTCACTTACCTTTGAATCTCCAGGCATTAGAACATAGAAAGTATGTAATAATATTGCAGTAAAGTGTGCCCAAACTCATCATAGGAGCCAATGTGAAAAAAAAATGGATTTAACACTAAGTTATTCCTAAGATCACTGTTTCCCAACACTGGCTTGGAACTAGTAAGGCAAACTCTTAGGATTCCGTCTACCTTCTCCTTCCCCTCCTCTGGAACTGCCTTCTCCATGGGGTCCCTGGCAGAGAATGGAGAGTTCACCAACCCACTGTGTCATCTACCCAGGAAAGCGCCATGCTGCACAGGGAGAGAAGAGGTTGAGAATTTGCAACCACAGTCTTACTTCAGGTAATGAGGATCTTTGAAGCCCCTGGTCTGTGGGAATGTTCAGAAAAAGAGAGCCTGAGGCTACGGCTAGGCAGAACTCACCAGGAGACAGAGCCCTTTACATAATGCAGAATACTTCAGAAAATAAGTCTGGGGCTTTAAGCCCCTGAGGGGCCCCTGTTTGTGCAAATGCCAACGAGCATGAGAAGGAACCAGCTCCTCCTTTAAACTCTGATCTGTATTCCTCAACAGCGGAGAATGCAGAGTGACACTAGGGGCAGGCTTTGCAAGTCATCTAAAAGAAAGAATGAGGATTTTTAACGTACATTGTTCTGGGCAGAAACGTAATCATTTGAGTTACGTTTATGAGGCAGGACAGTTGTAGCATTATCAAGTGGAACTTGTGTGGCTGCAGATGATTTAAGAGGGATGAGGGCCTCCTTTTATATCCATGAATAGTTTTCTGTGGCTTCCATAAGTCAGTCAACTCCTTTTCAGTCTTCCAGTATGGGAGGAAATAGAACAAAGACCTCATTTTAGGGTCCCCATTTCAGTAGGGTTACTGTTAAATCCCCCAAATTCATTTTTAACCTTAAATTATACATATATATATATATCTTAGTTCATGCAAACACACTCAATTTTAATGCTGATAATAGGAGCAGTTATTATGTACTGAATCCATTAACCTGGTAAACAGATGACAGGTGGCTCACACGTAGGCACAATTCTGGGTGCTGGAAAGGCAGTGGCAATCAAGGCAAAGTCCTGCTTAAAGTCTAGCAGGAGAGATGGATGTAAACACAAGAAACAGTGCTGATCGCTGTTTAGAGACGAGACTCAAAACAGGGTGATGCAATCGGGGTAACTTGAGACTGAGTGCTCAGGAAAGGCCTTTCCACAGGTGACATTTAAGCCATGACTCAACTAACGGCAAGGAGAACTCTATCAGATGCTGGGAATGGTCCCGGTAGGCTTCTGGGACAGCATAGAGGCCAGAGTGAGGGACAGTTATAAGACGGGGCTGGGAAGGCATCTGGAAACCAAGATAAGGAGTGGGGTCTTCCCCCAGTGCAGGGGGAGAGCAGGGAGAGTGCGCGGTGGCAGAGGGGGGTTCCCCACTCAGGTGGAGAACCCCAAGGACAGACACCAGTGAGTGTGCTCATGGTAGAGACAGGAAGAGTTTTATTTGTGACTGTTTTAAGTTACGGTCCTTATTTCAGTAGGGTTTTAAGTTTGAGGTACGTAATAGACATCTCGGTTGAAATGCCTGTGGCTGTCATGTGCCAGGCAATAACATGTATGCTTTCTAATCCTCAGAGCAACCCCGCCTAGAGGTATCATTACCATCATCTTAAAGATGAGAAAGATTAATTTGCCTGATGACATTCAGCACTACTGGCACAAGATACTAGCACCTTCTGTTAGAATGTGGTTGGTTATTCGGGACAACATAGGAAGACCCCATCTTTACAAAAAATAAAAGAAAGAGAAGGCAGGCAAGGTGCCACGTGCCTATAGTCCGACCTACTTGGGAAGCTGAGGAGGAAGGATCGCCTGAGCCGGGCAGGTCCAGGCTGCAGTGAACTATGACTGCACCACTGTACTCCAGGCTGGGTGACAGAGCAAGACCCTAATTCTTAAAAAAAAAAAAAAAAGAAAAGAAAAGAAAAGAAAGAAAGCTGTTGCCACACACAGACTCAAATTAGTGACATTCCAACATCAAGGGACTATTGGATGCTCTGAGTAGAGGAAGGCTTGCTGAAAGAAAAAATTGCAGATGTATTTTCTAGTACCTTAAAAAAAAAGATCTGTTTTAACAACAAAACTAACAACTAGATGGCATTTTTTCTTGGCAGTGAGTACTCTCAGGGAATTAAAAAGGACAGAGGAAAGGTTGGAATGCCCAGGTACAACTCATGGAGGAAACAGGGTGATGTGAGTAGATTTCTTTGTATTTTGATGGAAAATAAAGTGACTTCTGGATTTTAAAGTGACTGGTAAGAAGTGTTAGTCTTGGGGCGTAGGGTCATGCTGAGACCTTGAACGCCACGTACAGAGGAAGCCCAGCCCCAGCTCACGAGCTGTCTCAGATTCAAAGAGTTTGCAGTTATGACAGGCATAAGCACAGGGGGAAGTGTCTTGTCAAGAAAAACAGCATCAGTGATAACCTAGAAATGGGGGAAGGAATCGGATCATTCAGAGCCTGGTGTCTGCTCTGCTCTAGAAATAGCTCAGAAAAAGCAACCTCAGCTGGGAAAATGACTTAAAAAAGCAGCTCCAAATGTGGGATTTTCCTCGTCTTTCTCAAAAGCCTTCCTTTTTTGTGTGTGTCAACCATAGTATTTTGTTTTGCTCGATACACTTTTTCAGTAATGCTTCTGCTTAAAATAAACATAATTAAAGAAACCGTTTTCCTGAGAGCAGCATGCTGTTTTCTGTAAGAGGAAATTGGGTGTGGGTTTGGCTCATGTCGCAAATGAAGGAGCTTTGGAAATCACAGCCTAGCCTTAATGGATTGTAATCAGAAAACCACCACCCACACACAGTTTTACTTGATATGCTTCAACTGCCTCTCCTCCTATAAAAGATGAAAACAAATTACTCTCTTCATCAAGATAAGGTGAACTAGAACAGGAAGACTTGAATTAGTCCCGGGGCTGTGGTGGAACCCACCTTCCTTGTGGAGTAAACACAAAGCACTCAGTTGACTAATTCAAAGGCCTTGCCTTCTTTCAAGATAAGTATTCTACTCATCTCCTCTGCCTCAAGCTCCCAAAGCAGTCCATTTCGATTGGGTCTGTCATCTATGACAACACAGCTGGACTGCATGCCCCTAGAGATAGGCACAGTCTGTTCTCAAAGTCCTCTGCTGGTGTCTGGCCACGGAGAAAGACAACACAAAGGGAAAACGGATTACTACAGTCCACGGTGAATGTTACTCAGTGCAGGCAGGAGAACACTTAATTCAGCCTCCAGAGGTCAGGAAAGCCTTCCTGGAAGAAGTCATTTGTGAACTGAGATCTAAAATTGGTCTCTGAGTTTCAGTCCACTCACATAAACCATGTATTTTCTACTTCTTTTAACTGTATCTTCCCATTTTCCTACCTCACCCTGCAGAACCTTTGTACATATTAGGTTTAATCATATTTGGAAGAAATGTCCACTTCTTTTCTGTTCATTAAATACTTGTTAGTCTATGAACATAGAAAATTCTGAAACCCTAGAGCACAGCAGCTTCCTGAGAGCATGGAGCTGAAATCCCACTTCAAAGGCAACTCCACAGAATGTCCATGTGTGCAGGGCATCGTTGACTTCCCTCCTTATTCGGAAAATGGAGAAGAGCACATCTGCTGTACCGTGTGTGAGAAGAGCTGGAGAGAACCTTCATCCAGTGGCACCCGGCTCTGATTAGAGGGCCGTATTAGTGGGGCAAGGCTTATTAATGTCTTCCCGATGACTTGTTGAAAATGTATGTGTTTTTATACTCTCTCGAAACATCTATGAAACATTCTACAACATACAGACTGGAGGAGGATCGCAATCATTTCCACCTCTGTCCATTGTCCAGAAATGTTCTTGTCCACGGCACACCTCCGTCACTATGCTAACAAAACTAAGATGATTCCTGCTAAATGGTATCTGAATGGAATGGAGACAAAAATCCTCAAGCTGGAGCTCTGACTCTCAGGAATTCCTTGTGGAATGGAGTTCATCAGTTTCGGCTTGCTTTCTCTGTCTGACTGCCCAGTGAGCACCTTCCCAGCCCCTCATCCCCAAACCCATTGTCACTCACCATCCACGCATGGCCTTGCAAAGGATAAAGAACCCTAGCTCCAGTGAACCTTGGTGCTGGGTTTGGGAGGTCTTCCCTCACCGTACAATAGGCTCCTCTCTGATGTGGCCCACGGTAGCGCGTCTGCGCCATGACTGGTTATACTTGTGCTTTCAGGGTTATGTGGTTATGTAGACTGGGGGCTAGCTGGGGAAGCAAAGCCAAACCCAGAGCTTCATGGTCACAGATTTCAAAGCCTTTCTTTTGAGGGGTAACACAAAGGAGCTTGTGAAACAGATCAGCCTCAACAGTGCAATAGACTTCTATGGTGCTGCAGATAAAGGGAAGAGGATGTGGGGCCAGTTTATCAACTGCACAGGCAACAAAAGGGAAGATTAAAAGTCCTCTGAAAATAGGAAATAGAGTGGGCAATAACTGTTTGCCCTTGAAGAATTCTTTGCAAGTAGCTTAGGAATAATAGAGAGGCTCGGTGGGCGGGAGGGAGTTGGATTCTCTCCCTTACCTCACTTTGCACTGCCGCCCTCCAGGCAGAGTCACGGGGAGCTTTCATTTAAAGAGAAAGACGGGAGTAAAGGAAGCACACAGCTCTGACTCCGAAAACAGTGCTCCCCTTTTTCTCTTGTTGCCATTTTCCTGGAAGGATGTTTCAAGCATCGGTGAATTCTCTCTGAAATTCAAATGCTTCCTACTCCTTTAGCTTATGTTGAAAAGTCTTTCCATCTTTATCACTTAAGTATTAATTAATTAATTGAAGAATACTAGTTACATGTGCACTCTGCCCCAAGCACGATGCCCACCAGAGGCTGGCCTAGCACAGCGTCATCTATCATTCATTCAGGAAGGCACTGGCCCAGCTCCCTAAAAGCTTGTGATCAATTATGGTCAACACAGTATGACTGATAAGACCTTAGTGCCCTCAGTACCAAAGTTTGCCTCCAATTCTGCCACCAAATCTGGGGGCTTGCAACATATTTCTAGTATATTCTTTCATAGCTCTTTTTTTTTTTTGGCCTTTCAAGAGAATATAGTGTTCTAAATATTGTTTGTTTGCTAATATTTCCATGAAAATGTTTGTTATTTTGTCTTTAAAAATACCATTTAGCTTAATCTGGAGCTCCAAGGCTAGTATAATTTAATCTGGAGCGCTAAGGCTAGTTATGGTAAAATCTTAGAAGAAGTGAACACAGACACAGATACTCATTTTCCAGCTTAGTTTCAAACTGAGGCAGCATTATAAAGGAAATCGTTAAGTGCTTGGGTTAAACAGTACCTGGTACTTAGTGAGCCCTCAATAAATATTTGTTGAATGAGTGAGTGAATAAATTCACTCCGACTCTACTTTCTCATCCAGGAATAAGGGAGGTAAATAAAGTGAAACCGCATTGAACATTTTGTAGTTTACCAGCTGAGGGTAAAAAATCTCATTCTTTTTGTTACTAAAACCATCCATCTGCCAAATGTCACTTCCTGATAAGAGCCCATTTCTACGACCTCATTTGTAACTAAATGTTGGCTGACATAATTAATGCTTAACACATATTTGAATTACAAGCCAAAGACAATCGACAAATCCACTCTACAAGATGGTCATTACAGAGGCCCAATCCATAAACTCCCCAAACATGGAATTTATTCAAATTTAGGAAAAAGAGGAAAAATAATCTGAACCTTTCTAAGATATGCAAGTGATGAAAAGAAGTGGCTTTGGCAAGGATGGGGAGGAGATTTAACCCAAGCCTCTGAGATACACTAATAGTCTCTGGAGATAAACACTGCCGAGAGGCCTAATGCGTGTGGCTCCAGGCCTGCTTGCAGCTGGAATGCCGGCTGGGCACTTATCTGCAGTCCCCTCCCTCCTCTACCTCCTCAGAGAGGGCTCCTTCACCGGGGCTCCAGCAGGTCACTTCTGTCATTGCCATTCCCTGTGTGCAGAATCAAACCACGTGCTGCAGTTCCTGTGACAACAAGCTGGTTAGACCAGGGGCCAGAAAGCAACCCTCTCATTCTGCTTTTCCTGAATTTTAGCTAGGAAGCATTTTTAATGTTTCCTGCGAACAGCAGTTAGGCTTAATAAAAAAAAAAAAATTAAGGCAAGGTAATTAGGCAGGTGAGAGGAAAAGGCCTAACTCTGAGGCTCAGAGGAAAATGGACACAAGTAAAATCCCATTATAATGATTACCTTTATAGACAGAAGGACTTTGTAAAATGAAGTTATTTCCAGTGCACAGAAGCAGCTGGGCTGCAGAGTCCTGACAGAACCACCACAAGGAGGGTTCTCTGGGCTGGGCCTGCACTTTGCGCCACAGCACTCTCTGTAGCAAGCACTGGACTGAAAGCTGCTGGCACTGTGATGGGGAGAAAAGCTGAGCGGCTTACAGTTCATTGCGCAGTTACAAAATAGCAAACATCAAGAACAATTCACACTTGCTTAGCTTTTACAACGTCCGTCTGCTAATCTACGTCATTTTCTTCACCCGCCATCCTACCTTACTCGCCCCATGCTGGATTCCCCCGAAGCAGGCGGACCAAACACCTGCATAAGACCCACACCTCTCACCGGGCATCTAGAACAATCAGAAGTTCTTTTACACTGTCTGATTTTTAAAAAGTCAAAGTAGTTGTGGGGAAAAAAAACCAATCAGAATCTCATGGAATGTCCTTATAGTTATTTTATGTTGTATGATTTTGCAGGAGGAGGGGGGTAGAACAATCTCTTCAGTGCTCAAGGACCCCTGGAATTCTTAATCTGGTCCATGGCCACCACAAAAACCACAGAATGATCCAGACACCAAGAAGGGGAAAAGGTACTTCCTGACATGCTGCATTTCCTTGCTGGGTGGAGCACTCTGACCCATGGGCTGCCTCGAATGCACAGTGTTTTCCACAGCTACTAATCTTTAAATAGCTCTCCTCCCAACTAGATGGTTAGTTGGGCCTTCAATACATGAGGCTTCAGGATCTCCATGTCAGATCCTGGCTGAGCTGCTTCCTCTCCATCTTGACTACCATCTTATTGAGCCCCAGGAAGGGCTTTTGCAAAAGTATCCACAGTCAAGGTGACTGGGTGACTGAAGGGTTGGTGCTGGGTATTCAATGTTCTGGTTCAGAAGGGAATACCTGCCTCCCTTCAAATGTGTATCCTTCATCCATTTCCCCACGTGGAGAGTCACTGTGTTAACAAGTTGCTCCTTCAAAGGATGATCAGTTTGACGCTTCACTACTTAAAAGGCAAAATGTTAACTAGGGAGGGCAAAGAGAGTGTGGGAGTGGGCAGGTCTAGGGTAGGTGGGGCCCTCGTGGAGAGAGAAGGAAGTGGGAGGACAGGAAGTAGGAGGTGAGAGGAGGCACACAGGCTTGGGAGGACAATAAAGGCAGGCCTCTGCAATTCACTGACTTTCCAATACCATGGAGAACCTGCAGCACATTGTTAAATAATCCTAAAAGTATGACCCTACTGTTACGCTGCCTCAAGCTCCAGTGGGTCTTTATCGCCATTGAATGAAGTATGAGTTCCCCTGCAGGTGGCTCATTCTAGCCCAGGTCCCTACCCCATTCTGCATTGCTCTGGCTTTCAGGCCCATAAGCCTTTGTATAGGGTCTTCCCTCTTCCTGGAAAGCACACTCCCTCCTCAAGTAAACTGGTCTTGACTTAATTCTGTAGTCTTGCTTCTCCAAAGTCGGCTGGACCAGTCTGGGGGAGGTTAAGAGAGCCCATAGCCCTCTGAAGATACCCTGCTAAAGCTCCTAGATCACTCAATCGTTTGATTACCTGCCTGCCTCTCCCCAAAGACCCTGAGACACGATTTCCTGAGGATGCTCACTGGGTTTCAGCTATGTCTGTGTCTCTCAATGCCTGGCAAACGGTAGGTCCCCAGTTGATACTTCCATGACGAAACGATTGTGGGGACCAGTTTACAAAGGTGGTGATCCATCTTTGGGGGCTCAAAGATTACATGCTTGGCAATACCACAGAAGAGGGGAAACCATTTTTGCCAATTTTTCTCAGAAGGGCTCTTTATAACTATACATGCCCCCTCAGATAAGAACCCCCAGATGAGAGATATCCCCTCTGTGAATAATATAAATGATACCATTAGTACATCTCAAATAATACCATCTTCCCATGCCCTAATCTCTAGATATTTTCAACATGCTCTAATGGCCAGAGCTCTTTCTGTTTCTGTCTTTGCAAATTGGTGGTCCTTAAAGTGTGGTCCATGACCAGGGGCATCAGCAGTACCTAGAAACTTGTTAGAAAGAAAAATTCTCAGACCCCGTCTCAGCCCCCTGAATCATAAGTTCCAGGGGTAGGGCCCAGGAATCTGTGTGTGAGCAAACAATCCAGGTGATGTTTGCTCACACACAGTGTGCCCTGAAGTTTGAGAATCACTGTTTTAGACTTTGGTGGGACCACAGGTACAGTCTCATTATTTAAAGTACATATTCATGTGAGGATGATGAAATACAGATTCATAAGGATATCCACCTTTCCACTGAGGCAGTACGGTCTAAGTGAACATTCTACAATAGTGGAAAAATTCTACATCTGTGCTGCTGACAGGGTAGCTACTAGGTACATGTGGCTTTGGGCATTTGAAATATGGCTGTTGGGACTGGGTAACTGAATTTTAAAGTTTATCTAGTATAAATTTAAATTTAAATAGCCACTTGAGCCTACTGGCTACCATACTAGACAGTATGGTTCTAGAAGATGACTAAGCAATATACAACTATATTCAACCCAGTTCCTAAAATCCCAGCAATACAAATCTTAAAATACGTTCTCATAGATTCTGTCACCCTTAAAATGGAAGGTACCTATATTCATGGATTTGTTCATTCAGTGAAGTATCTGCTGCTTATCTCAAGTTGGTTCTATCAAATTAGTGTTTGGAAACTTTTTTGAAGTAGTTTAAAGCATTATGTAAAGTAGTAGTATTCTTTCTGCATAATCCTGACAAGGCTTTAAGCATATGATCTGATCTGCAATAAATAAGGATGCTGGGCCAGTAAGTCATGTTGTTATTGTGACCGGAAGGCCTGTACTATGTGCCCCATAATGCATCTTTAAGATTTAAAGAAAAAGGATATACTGTAATAGAAGTCAAACTCAAAAGCTGCCAAGGGAACGTCTCTTTGTGGTTATACATGTCTTTCAGACTGCTCTGATTTATACCAGGTTCTGTTCGGGTAGATAAGGGGTCTCATTTTCCAAGACAAATATGTACTTTCATTCTGCTACCTAAACAAGGGATGAGCTGCCCTTAGCTGTCCATCATGAATGAGTTTGTACATAAATAATTAAATTTGTATTATAGAAAGACTATAATCAACATTAAAAAATTTATTTTAAATATGACTATTAGCTGTTTAGCCAAATCCAGACTATCCCTAAACAAATAAGGGCTCTTGCCTGAATGTGCACTCCTAAGTGAGGACTTTTGCAAAGCTTTTTCTCTAGCCTCTGGGGAGGCAACTCCAGCCTGCATATACTGGGACTTCTTCAGGAGGAAACTGCCTGGGAGTATGACAAGGGCCTCTAGCCCTCAGCAAGAACCTGGGCCCTAGGACCCTGTATGGGCTTGGACTGAACTGCCCATAAAAGTCTCCTGTGATACCCGTGCCTAAGGCTGTAATACTCGGCCCTGACTCTGGCCCTGTCTGGGACATCCCAGATAGAGGTGTCTAGTTCCTTTGTGCCAGGCTTGAGGAAGTTGAATAGGGTTCAGGAAGTACTCCTGCCAGGGCATAGGGTGTCTCCATCAGACAGGCAGGTGGTTCAGTGCAGGGACCCGAGTGCTGAAGTTGAGCTACGCCCTTGAGCAAGGGGGATACTCCCCATGCAAAGCCTAGGAAATACTGCATTTTCTTTCATGGCCTCCACCTCAAATGTCTGCACAATCACTATAAAGATTTTGAGGGGAATAAGACAGAAGAGGACAGTTGGGTTGAGGGGGAGAAGGGGTTTGGGTCAAGTCAAGTGAGCTCCAGGTGGAACTAAGGAGGAGGAACGTAAGCGGGTGTGGAGGGGTTGGTGGTGTGCAGGTATGCCCTGTGAAGGTCAACTATAAACCAGGGTGAACATGCAGATGTCATCTAGCCCAGGGATGCCAAGCCCAGGCTTTAAGCCCTCGCTTCCCTCACCCAGTGCAAACCTCATAAATGGACCCCAGAACTCTTTCCCACCAGACCTGCAGGCTCCTCAGTCTTCAAAATAACAGCCAGAGGACAAGGCTGCATGGCTCAGTTTACAAACCAAACAAAATCTTCCCTTTCCTGACCTGTGCCAGTCCCTCCACTGTAAGGAGGATTCCTGAATGATAAAAACAGCATACGGATCCCAAATTGAGCTCTCACCATGGTCCAGCACTTTACAAATAACAACTCGTTTCATCCTCACAATGACACCATGAAGGGAGAAGATTATTAGCCCCATGTGGGAGATGAGGAGACTGTGGCAGAAAGAGGCTGAGTTCAGCTGCAAAGGACGCACAGCTCATAAGTGGTGGGGTTGGGCTCTCCCCTACCAGTGTCCCTGCTCACCCCCGCTTTGCTGAGACTGCCTCCCACGTGGATGAGGCTCTGGTTTTAGGTTTATCAGAGAATACACAAGCATGTAAGTTTTAGAATATTATACTTGCAGATTCATTAAAATCCGACCTTTACAGGATATTAAAACCATTCTAAGAGACAATCATGGTGAAGGTGTAATCACATTTGTAAGCTTGCCAAATCAGAGTGTAAGAGCTTTTATGAAAAGTTTCAGAAATGTGGCTTAAAGGGTAACGGTTTATGGTCAACTGCCTTTTGATCTCTCATGTGAAAAATATGTACTTACATATATTGCAGGAAACCTCACCACTTCCTTCCTAAGTGTCGGTCAAAAACACTAATTACTTGACTAATTAGACTGTGAAACTTCCCTTACAGATGGTAAAAATGAGCTATTTTCACCCCACAAATTTAGATGTGACATACCACCAAGAAATGTAGAAATCTTCCAATGGTTTTATTGTAGACAGCATGAACAATTTAAGCAAATCATATAAAAATAAATTAGAAACTAATGAAAATAATCTGCCCTTTCATAAGAGGGGAACACAACCCAGTTCTACAAGAGCCCAGAGCTAGCCAAGGAGGCCAGGTCCAGATGCCTTCTCCCTGCCCCATGAATTGGTTAGTCCTAGCTTGGTCTGTGATTTTCATGGTGGTTCAGGCATTTTCTTTTATCCACCTGTAGTCACAGGCGGGCAGCACTGCTTCCTTTGTTTCTCCCAGGCACTCCCCACAAGGGAAAGTATATGTCATGTCCACCCGCCAGCCAGGATGACACAGTCTCCCTTTACTCTGCGTTCACAGAATTTCAGTCTGCCACATCAGCACATTGCCAAAAGAATCAGTGTGGGATGAAATGGAATTGAACCAAGTGCTACAGCCCGGGGAGGAAATGCCTCCTTGACCAGGGTGTGCTCACGTGAGGCTCCACATCGTGGGACACTTACCAGCATCGAGGCTGCCCGTGGCCGCTGTCCAGCCCATGACAGGCGGGATGGCCCCAACCACGGCTCCGACCCATGTGTTGGCAATGCTGATCCTTTTCAGTGGTGTGTAGCAGCAGGTATACAGGAAAATGTTGAAGAGCCCCAGGGCTCCTGTGAGTGGATTCACCCCCCAGGTCAGGATGGCAACTCCGGGAACAGCACAGCAAGTGGCAAAAGACACAGCTAACAATGGGCTGGAAAAGAACAGAGAACACGGAGTGACCATCTTCACCTTAACTCAATCACACCACCTAGAATCAGCACTGACAAAGTGCAAATAATCCACCTGGCCAGTAGGGGCAGTCAGTAGTGGTCTGGCTTCTTCCTGGATATGGGGAACCCTCTCTACGAAACAAACTTGAATATGTTTGTGGGAGCTCTGGCTGCTCTTGTTGACTTTGCTAGCTGACAGTAAAGTGGTGAAGAGAGTCAGGGTTACAGTGTTCTGGATTCACACAGGTTCTGTCCCTTCCTGGCTATAGGATGGCTAGGTTTTACCTACTCCTCTCTACAAGAGAAATCATCATCTCTTTCTCCTAGGGTTGAAGTGAAGAGTGAGACAATGCCTCCTCTGCACAGTGTTCCAGTTTATATTTAGTCATGAACAAACCACTTAAAACACAATATTGGAAGATTTGGGCAGAAAATAGCACCTGAATTCTGGAAGCAGTTCTCCCCTCTTATTTATACTTTATTAAAACATCACTGGATTCATGATAATGAGTAGCAATGGTGTGCCTCCGACTGCTATCATTACCATGTCTGTAAGGAATTACAGGCTCAGCATGCTACCAGTTCCCGACAACAGCAAACACCAGGTGGCCGTTGCACAGTGCCAGTGTCGTAACCTGACTTATGGACACGGGATGTTCAAGGGGAGGTCGCACAATGTTATTTATGTAAATGAAACCCATCAACTAAAACTCTATGGTGATAATCATTATTACAGGCCTGTTTCTCCGAAAAGCCTAATTCTAAAGGTAGTCTTTGTATGGAATCTGGTGAAAGACTTTTTGAGAGTCTAGATAAATTGGATCTATTAGTTCCTGCTTATATGCATGTTTGTTTATTCTTTCTTGAGTAACCGAAGGAGGTTACTCAAGCCTGCCTTCTCCTTGCAGAAGCCATAATTCCACTTCTGAGAAAGGTATGTTTGTGTAGTGTTCAGAAGTGACCCTGCTCGATTACAGACTCCACAATGTGCTTCTTGGGAAGCGAGAGCCACCAGTGTGCAGCTTCTAGGGTGCTCTGGTTTTAAAAACAGCCAACTCCCTAAAGAGGCAGTCTTTACCCTACGTGCACACATGTGAGATGATACCCTTCTATGCACAGGGCTGCAGTGTTCCCATGGCAGGAGAGACAGCCTGGGTCTATGAGATGGCCCCTCTTGGAAAAAGACTAACTTGTAGAATTATGACGAGTTAGAATTCAGCCGGGAGGGGGCCAGGGCAGAGCCCAGCAGCTGGAACTACAGTACTGAATGAAGTCAGGGCGAGTGAAGTCAGGGCAACAGAATATGAAAGCTCCAAGTGACTTGATGGAGAATTCTGGCCACCACCCTACCATTCCGCTATGGGGACCAGCACTGACTCTTTCCTCCCAGGCCTGTAGCCACTGTGCCCAAAGAGTGACCCAACTGAATGGGAATTTTGATGGAAAATGAGAAAATACAAGGTATTTGTTGCTGTAAAGGTGCTTGTGACAGAAGAACCATAAACTACAGCTGAGAGACTTTGGAGTCCACATTCTGCCCTGAGGGTGCATTTCCACCCACCTGTTCCTGGGCCATTTCTTCTGAATCCCGTGGTCAGTTACTTCCACAACACTCACTCAAGCACCGTTAATAATTCATTCTGCCTTGTCCATCCAACATTCCCACCCTGTATCTGCTCAGTAACTTAGTCTCTGCTCCTGCTGGGAAAGCCCTACACTCATACTAACTGACCCCATTTCAAGAGGATGGCTTAATAGTACTCGTGCTTAGCCAGGGTCGATTTCCATTTTAATTCCTTATAGTGACAATTTGAACTCCTATCCTGACTTCTCAAGGCTCCAGCTTCACTCTAGCTCCCAATACGCCAACAGACGCCCTGCCCTCTTAACACAATAGTGACAAATGCCCTCAGCTTTACTTTCTTTCTCCCATTTCAGAAGCAGCTATCTTCATCTCTTTTAAAGATAAACCCTCCACTTTTGTTTTTATGTAATCTCCTCCCTAATCTGTCTTTTATCTTCTATCTCTACTGTCTATTAACCTCCTGCATCAAATAAATTACTTTCTTTGTATTTCCCCCAAGGCAATACCCGTCTTGCTTCCTTGACACTCTTCAAAGCCAAGCATCCTGATGGAGTGGACCACACACATTCCTTGTCTCTATCTCTCCCACCCCTCAGTTTCCTATTTGTTCCTCAACTGTATCTCTCACCAACTGCTGAAACAGATTTCTCTAAGGTGGAGATATACAAGGGGGCTTCAAAAAGTTCATGGAAAATGCATATTGTGAAAAGACTATATATAGACTTCACAATTTTTTTACACCAAAAGAAACTCATACTGATTTGTTATAACATGTCTGAACAGGATCTAGTTTGACACACTAAGAAGGGTAAGAAAATAGCCCTTATCAAAACAACATGAATCTTGCTAAAACAGAAGCAAGAACAAATATCACATCTATGCCAACGCTTGGATGGAAGAATAGTGAAATCATTGATTCTTTACAACAAGTTTATGGGGACAATGCCCCCCAAAATCAGCAGTTTACAAATGGTTAACTTGTTTAAGAACAGATGATGATGAAGATTAAAGTCCACAGCTGTAGACCATCCACATCAATTTGTGAGGAAAAAAATCAATCTTTTTCGTGCCCTAATTTAAATGGACCAATGGTTAACAGTAGAAACAACCACCAATACCATAGACAACTCAGTTGGTTTAGTTCTCACAATTCTGATTGAAAAATTACAGTTGAGCTAACTTTCCACACAGTGAGTGCCAAAATCGTTGCACTCAGATTGGCTGCAGACAAGAGCAGGGCTTTCAATGGAAATTTTAAACAAATGGGATCAAGATCCTGAAGTATTTCTTCGAAAAGGAAGAGGAAAATGAATATGTAACAGGAGGTGAAACCCGGCTTTACCACTACAATCCTGAACACAAAGACAATCAAAACAATGGTTATCAAGGGTGGGAGTGGTCCAGTCAGAGAAAAAGCGAACAGATCAAGAGCAAAGCTCATGCAATAGTTTCTGGGGATGCTGAAGTCATTTTGCTTGATTCCTTTCCAGAGGGCTAAAGAACAATAACATCTACTTATTATGAGAGTGTTTTTTAAAAAAAGCAGAGTGTTAGCAGAAAAATGACTGGGAAAGCTTCCCCAGAGAGTCCTTCTCCATCACAAAAATGCTCCTGCTCATTCCTCCAATCAAACACGGGCAACCTTGTGAGCATTTTGATGGGAAATTATTAGGCATCCACTTCATAGGCCTGATTTGGCTCCTTCTGACTTCTTTTTGTTTTCTAGTCTTAAGTCTTTAAAGGGCATCCATTTCTCTTCACTTAATAATGTAAAAAAGAAGGCTGTGACATAGTTAAATTCCCAGGACTGTCAGTTCCTTACAGATAGACTAAATTGCTGCTATCATTGCTTATGAAAGGGTCTTGACCTTGATGGAGATTAGGTTGAGAAGTAAGTTTTACATTTTAATCTTTTAATTCTATTTATTCCATAAACTTTTTGAAGTTCCCTCATATATCATCTGTCCTGGGACCATCTACCTGCCCAATATGGCATACAATATGATTTTCCAGATGAAAGATTACAAAGATACCTCTGTGTTGTTACACCTTCCATATACCCAGAAAGGAAACTTCAGATGGCTAAAAAGCAGTACACATATTATAATGTTATTCTTCTTCCAATAAGGTAATTTATAGCTTATTAAGAACAGATTTTTTTTTTCTTATGAGACTCTAAAAAATCAGCTTTAGTTTGGGTAGGAGAAAAATGTGGCTGATAAACATTTTTATTTTCCCTGAATTGGCCCTTGTGTTAAAAAAAAAAAGAAGGTCGTTCAGTCCTCCAAGTTCTGTGGAAGCCAGTTGGATTCAAAGGTATTAGTGTTATGAAAAGCCCGTTTAGAAAAGCACACATGAATTTAATTTATTGAGATAGGCAATTTTATGTGGAAGTTTCGTTACTGACCTTTGTTGAAATCACAGAAAATCATGAGGCTCCATTTTGGTGTTTAAATCAATGTGCACAAGGGCATGAATGAAAACTGGGTAGGTTGACAAACCATGCAAACAAAAATGAAGCTATTTACCCAGGATGCCATGATCACTCTCAGCATCCAGGCACCTGAAGGAACCCACCCCCTTCTGGCACGAGAGCGCTGAATCGCTGGACTTCAGAGTTTTCTTGTGTTATGGGCAAAGGTACTCCAAATGCACACTGTGTGAAATTTATTTTCCTGTTATGTTTCATATTTCCTAAAACACATGTAACAAAAGTAATATACACATCCAATGCAGAAAGTTGGCAACTCCAGAAAATCACAAAGAAGAAATTCCTTATGAGTTATTCAGAGGCACATACTAGTTGATATCATTCCCAGCCCTTGTCTAATGATGTAACTATTTAAACAATTTGAGAATACGCTAAATTGTGGTTTTATTCCCTGCTTTATTTCAATATATCTTAATAATTTCCCTAGGCAATTAAATATATTTTTTACATCATCATCATTAATATTTATAATACAGAGTACCTTATTCTTTGGATATACCACAATTAATTCAACCAGAATACTTTTTTAAAGACATTCAGCATTTTTCCATTTTTAAAAATCAGAACACATGTTGGGATAAATATCTATGGGTAGACTTTTGTTCAGAGCTCTGATTGGGAGAAATTCTGAAGATAAATTCCTAGATGTGAAACTGCTCAGTTAGATGATATGCACATGTTTTAGGGATTTTGTCATGTACTGCCAGGCTGTACTCCAGAGAGTTTGCACCAGTTCACACTCCCACCAGCAGTATATGAGAGCACCTTCTTCTAGAACCTGTATCAATACTGGGTGTGGCATTAAAAACAAAGCAACACAAAATCAAAATGCACCAATAGGATAGATTAAAAAACAGTATTGAGTTTCCTAAAAAAAAAAACCTTAAAATTAACAAATAAAACAAGTTTACTGAGATAGCGTTATCTCATTTTAGCAATGAGAAACTGAGACTCAAAGCAAGTAAAATAACTTAGAAACAGGACCTATACTCAGGCTCGCTTGTTGGCTCATCAGTTTAATCCAGAGTCTCCCAACTGTACGTGAGGAACACTGGTGTAATACAACTTGCTGAGCCTCTTCCTTCCTGCGTCTGCTGAGGGCCTGGGGTGGCCAGAGTTTTGAGTTGGGGTGCCATCACCTGGGAGTAGCCTCCTGTGGGCTTAAAAGCACCTTTAGTTTACCTCATTATGCAAATAGCCTAATACTGCATTCCCTGAAATCAAAACAACTGGATATAATATGGTGAGCAAGACAGGTGTGGACCTTGTCCTGGGGGCACTGATGCTGTAGTGGTGGTCAGTTCAGCGGGCAAAGGCAAGCACGTGTGGCACAGTAGGGAACACAGCGCAGTTAGGGGCACCTAACCTAGTGTACGCTGGGTGGTAGATAAGGCATGTTTCTAGGAAGAAGTGATGTTTAGACTGAGACCTGATGGATGGGTGGGAGATGGGCGAGAAGGGTGGGGACGGGAGTTGCAGGCAGTGGGAACAGCATGTGAGAAGGCTGAAGGGGAGAAGAATGGCAAGTTTATGTTCCACATATCTGGAGTGCAGAGTGAGAGTGAGAGGTGTCCAGGGAGCACAGAAATTAGGAAGGCCACATACAGAGACCTCTGTGCAAATGCAGACTCAACGAAGTGCTCTAGTTTTTAAAAAGCAGAAGAAAATGATCCGATCTGCTTTTTAGAAAGATTACTCTGCCTGCCATGTGAAAGTCAGGAAAGAGAGACAAGCATCTGTGTAATTCACCTCACAAGAGAGGCTCAAGTTAGATATTTTAAAGGAAGAAGAATCGTGAGCACACCATCACATAATTTTTATCAAATGCTTCGTTGAGAGAAGCTGCCTTCAGCTAGCTTGTATCTTTAATCTATCTTCCAGATTTCCTAAAAGGCATTGGTGGAGCACATTGGACCAGGAGGGAGCGAGCCCTCCTCTCCCATTGAATGGTTCTTTGGCCTAATGACAGGAGGGTGATCATGGTTTGCACTTTTACTTCTATTATTCTTGGCTCTACTTTGTCTCTCCTTAGTCTTCTTTTTCTGGACTATTTTGTCACATTTTACATATCTTTGCAAGTTACTTGAACTCTTCCTCAAGACCAAGGAAAAAAGTAAAATAAAGGGGTAACTACAGGATTTTGTTTAGAATATTTGTATACAATGAGACATCAGTAAAAAAAAAAGTGAAGGACCCTTTTTGGAACTATAAGTAGAAAGAGGGCAAGCAATAATAATGGTTTTGGAATAAAGAGAGACTACATCAAATGAAATGTGGGTTATTAAGTTTGATTTATCATGAAATCTTTAAGTACCATGGTAATATTCAAGTTGTTGAAGTTTAGCTGTTTTAATCAAGAGACCTATCTTTTAGATAGAAAAAGGTTAGAAAAGAGTGTTCAGTTTCATCTCAGTTAAACACAAGTATGATTTTCTGCCTTAGTTCTCATAAAATGTGGTCAGAGCTAAATTTTAGAAACTGCAAACACTATTATGTCAAGGACTGATTTCTTGCTATTTTAGGTCAATTATTCTATATACTCTTTCTCCTAATCATACCATTCAGCCTGTGATTTAAAAAAAAATCATCTGCTCTTTCCATTCCTAGATAGGTTTTGGAAAGTATCCCAAACCTGGAGACACACACGCACACACATGTATACACACCTGAGTTATTTATCTTTTCATAATTTATTCAATATTTAATTTTTTAAATTAGTCCTATTACTCCTTTTTATCATTTAAATTCCTTAGCAGTTTACGTCCAGTTCAAGTGTTACTCTGACATCTGGTTTCTAGAAGCAAGATGAGGAGGAGAAAGGCTAAGCCGGCCTCCTTGGGCTTCCCTGGGATGAGTTACCTTAGGAAAGAGGGCCCCATTGGAATTTCCAGGTAGATCTTCACACCATGATTTTAACTGTGGCTCCTGGACCATCAGCATCACCTGGGAACTTGTTAGTAATCCCTGTAGTCTGGAAGCTCTCTGAGATTTGATAACTACTATACCAATACCAATGTGATGCTGGTCCCCATCTGGCGAAGATACATATGCTGAGCCAACATAAGCCGCTCAACTCCAGTGCTGACTGTGGCTGGCCTGGATAGGTCACCCACTTTCAGTTGTCTTTCATTATATGCCTCTTGACATGTTCTCGTGGAAGAACTGAGGGCTGTGAACTAGCTCTGTTATCAATTAGCAGAGGAACTTTGGATATATCCTTAGACTTCTGACCTGCCTGCACTATCTGCTTTGTTTTAATTTAATCATACAGCTACAAGTGTTTTGATCATTAAAAGTACTTACAGGGCAAGATGGACAAAGTATGGTAGAAATCTTGAAAATCGTTGATTCTAGACCATGAGTATGTTGAGGGTCCACTGTACTCTCTCTACTATTCCCTCTGTTGGGATATTTTCATAAGAAATATGTTTTTAAAATATGTTAATACTCTTTATTATTAGTGTTGTATTCTGGTTTCCTGATGGTCGCATAACTAAGCATGCTGAGTAGGATCAGATGGTCTGCATTCTAGTTCTGACCCTGATGTTAACTAGTTATTTAAAAGTGGGCAACTTATTTAACCTCTCTGGTCCTTGGTTTCCTCAACTGAAAGGGTGTATTAGGGCTCTTTCAGTGGCAAGACTGAAACTCAAGTCAAACTTGCTTAGGTAAAAAGGCTCCATAAAAAGACAATAGGGAAAGCAGGGTTTCAACCTGCTTAGCTGTATGATCTTGAGCAAATTATTTAATCTGTTGGCCTTAGATTCTTCATCTGTAAATGGGAGATACTTTACAGAGTTGTCTTAAGAATTAAATACAATGATGTAAATAAAGCACTTAAAAAGTGCTTGTTAAATGAGTGCATAGTGTTGACTTGTTCTTTCATTCATTCATTCATTCAAATTTCTCATTTTCTAGATAGCCACTATGCTAAGTGTGGCTGTACAGCAGTGAACAAGAGATTTTAGTCTAGAAAGGAAGACAGACCTTAAACAAATACACGCAAGTACGATGAACTCTCCAACTGCAAAATCAGCTACAAGAAAGACCAGATGAAATAAGACAGAATAATTTAAATAGGAAAGACCCATTTAAATGGAGCTGAAGGGAAGGGCTGATAAACTTGCCATAAATTATTTCCCTTGATTTATTTTTTCAGGCTTATAAAGACTTATGAATATACCACTATTTTTATTTTCAATTTTAATTTTACTTAGAATTTAATTTTATTATACCAAATTACAAAAAGTAAACTAGCACTGGGAAAAACTAGACCGATCACATACAAAATATTTTTTTAAAATGTTGGTGCTCTTGCATCTCTGCAACAGTAGCTGTAATGGACTTTTATTAAGAACAGAGGAATTAACATGTCTGTGAGTGATTCTTGCTGAATCGAATTTATATAGGAACAATCCGAAATAGAGTTGAACAGGGTGTGATAATATTACAAAAAAGTTCTAATTTTCAACAACACAGAATAAATGTATGAATAAGAAAAACAGCACTATTTGATAGGGGGTGGGCAGAAAAAGTCATTTTCTTGAACAAAAAAATTCTTTTATATTCATTCACTCATGCATGCAAATAGGTTGATGGTTCATGCTGAGGGTTGAATGATGATTTATTTCAAAACTCATATACAAAACTAAATTACATTTTAAATTAAGATGTCTTTCTACTGAGCATCACTTCTTAGGATTTTTCTACCTCTGCCTTTCCTGCCCAAGGCTACTGTAGAAAAAAACTGATAGACTCAGAGAGGGGGAAAATTGGTCCACGCATTTCTATGAATTACTTTTTCTCCTTTTAACTATAACCTTGTTTTGTTTACTAAACATCAGTCCTTACATAGCTCTATGAAAGTATAATTTTCCACAGAAATTAAGAACAAATAAGAGAGATACAAGCTTTAATTTGGTGCCTATTTATTGCACTTAATAAATGTAATTTAAATTACCTGACTTTTAAATAACTTCCTGGAAAAATGTGGCCTTTCTGTTAAGTAATGTCTCAGAGAAGCCTATGAACTGTTAAGTCAAGAAAGTTTATATTTTGAGCAGCTCTGCCGGTAATTAGTTTAGACAAAAATTAATTTCATACTTCTTGGTCATTCTTCCAGAATAAATGATTCTGAAATTACAAAATAAAATACCTTTTCTTCAAAAACAAAAGAAAATGGAAAACCTTAATCAAACCAAGACAATTTAACTTTAATTTCCTGGATATATCCCACATTGGAGCTTGGAAATGAGTTTTTAGAGAAAGTCTCTACAGAAAACTGTTTTGAAAATGTCTCCCCAGAATCTTATTTAGGAGTTTTCTATTTCTGAACATGTCTCAAGTTATAGATACTGTAGAGTGGCAGACGACTGATGTAAATTCAGAACTTAAGGAAATTGTGAAGAAAATGAGAAAACAAAACCTATTTTGAAAGAAAATTAAGTTTTAAACATGTATAAAAGAAACGCAAGGAACAGAAGAAGAAAATATATTTGGCATAATTATATTCAGAACATGGAGACTGTGGTTTCACATACACAGACACCTTTTTTTCCTTATTATTTTTTTTAATAAACGGGGTCCCATCTCTAAAAAGTGCTCAAACTCTTGGCCTCAAGTGGTTCTCCCACCTCAGCCTCCTGAGCAGCTGTGATTATAGGCATGCAACATGATGTCTGGCTCAGAGACTGTGGTATATATTAATAAATTTTTTTCAAGAAAGAAAACAAACCAGATCAAAGCTGAATGAGTTTTGAAAACTGACTGAAAGAATCTTACTAATCTAGGAGGAAGAGAAGAGAGATTGCCTGTAAAAAAAAAAAAAAAAAAATACCAAAATGAATCTTCCTCGTTGCTGACCACTGAGATTCAGCCTTCTAATTCAGAGGGGAGCACATGGTGACCCCTGAATTATGCTACACCAATTCAGCTTAAATTAAGGGTAATTTTTCCTTATTTTTGAGACAAAGTCTCACTCTTGTCTCCCAGGCTGGAGTGTAATGGCATGACCTTGGCTCACTGCAACCTCTGCCTCCCGAGTTCAAATGATCTTCCTGCCTCTGTCTCCAGAGTAGCTGGGCTTACAGGCGTGTGCCACCATGTCCAGCTAATTTTTGTATTTTTCGGAGAGAGGGGGTTTCACCATGTTGGTCAGGCTGGTCTCAAACTCCTGACCTTAGGTGATCTGCTCGCCTCAGCCTCCCAAAGCGCTGGGATTACAGGTGTGAGCCACTGCACCCGGCTTCCTTTAAGTGACAGAGTCAGAATTTTTTTTTTTTTTCCTAAGACAGGGTTTCGCTCTTGTTGCCCAGGCTGTAGTGCAATGGCGCGATCTCGGTTCACTGCTACCTCTGCCTCAATTAAAGGCAATTTGTACAAAGACTGGAATTTTCAAGAAGTGACTCCTACTGTCCCAGCCATGGAGTTTCCAGCATAGTAGTCTAATCTTTTAGTCTGGTTTTCCAATTCCTTGAGGGCAGGGACCACCTACTGAATCCCTCTATTATTGCTGGCTCCCGTAACACCCAATGCCTGCCACATGACAGACACATACTTTTCCTCTCTCCTGATTGAGAGAGATAGTTGAATTCTCTGATCTGCCTCCTTACTTTTAATTTATAGGACTCTATTAAAAAAATAAAAAGCTTTGTTCACCTACACAAAATAAGGTCAATGAACTTTAAAGAGTCTTTGAAAAGCTTTAATAAAACACAACTTATAAAGAATGAAGCTGGGAAATAATACTATCCATCTCTGCTGCTCTGGAGACTGGGGAGCTGCATGCACATGCAGCTACCCAGAGATATAGGTGCTGACCTCTGAATCCATCTCCTTACCTGCCCCTCGGGACCAGGACCTTTGGCCAGGGACCGTGTTTACAAACACAGACGTCTACAGGGACCAGGCTGGCACAGCAGACCAAACAAAAAATGCCTCTTCAGGAATTGGTCTGTTGGCCATTATTTTGCCATCTCTGATCTGTTCTGTGAAGGTGTCTAATTAACTGTGAATCTAGCCCCTTTGCCCTAGAATTGACCCCTTTGCCCCCTGAAATACTTCTCTCCATCTTCTGTATGGCCAGCTCTTACTCATCCTGTAAGACTCAGCTGAGACATCAAATAACTCCTCCAAGAACATTTTCTCTCTCCCTTCTCACCTTCCTGAGTCTCTCCCCACAGCTGGTCTCCATGTCTGTCCTCAGGCTGTCACAGCACTTCTTAGTCTTACGCTAGCACGAGCTGCTGCCATGCCTGCCCATCCCATTAGGCCGTATTTTTTTAGTGCAGTGACTCTGCACTATTCACCTTTATATTCTCTGTTCTTAAGAATGATACCCAAATGAACCTTTACATGCAAAAGAGATAATACTATCCTAAGACTTCCACTTACATAACACCAACCAATGAAAACAGCATTTGATTGTGTCCCATCTTTTCACATCATCTTATGTGAAAAGAGAAGAATCAAAGTGAAGGGACATTAGGCAAAGTGACCCTAGATTATTAGTAAAAGATATGTGCTCCTAAAACATGTTTTAATTGGCTACAAGTGATGGACTACGTTACTAAGACAGCTGACTCTTCATATTCATGTTTACTAGAATATCTGGTTATTTTCTGGTTATAAAAAGGGAGATGAGAACAGGAGAATCCTTCATCACTAGGAATACTGTCACAGCTCACAATGCTTCAAAATAGTCATAAATGCTTCCTTTTTTTCTCACGATGAGAGAAAGGAGTATAACTTTCAGAAAATCCCAGTAGCGTTCCTCTTGTTCAACAACTGTAATGACTAAACATGACAATATGTACAAAAAGTTTTTGTGAACGCTTCATACCATGGTTCATAATAGAGAGTTGTTTTATTTTAAGAATCAAGTTCTCTACATTAACACCACTATTATTAGGTTGAGGCCAAATTTGTTCTTCCTGCCACTTCAAATCACTGGTAACACTAAAAAAAGAAATTTCTATACTTATAAAATGTTTACGTTCTTATTACATTAGCAATATATACACACCAAGAGACTAATCATAACAATCCTTAGAAACTCTGCAGAGCTTTAGCCTGGCTGGGTACCCGTCTACTAGACTAGTCTGCCTGGATGATGAATAATATTCACAGCTCCCCTGCAGCCCACAAAATGTTTACATTTGCTTAAGTGCTTACTGGTAAAACCCTCAGTAAATTTGAAAAATGTCCCCTGTAAATCCCTATAATACTTAAGCTAAACCCTGTTCTTTAAGTTAATAATGCCAACTAAACAATCCATTCATTTCATTTCTAAAACTCCATCTTCATCATTCATTTCAAAACCAGGTATTGACTGACCCCGATTCCAAGTGTTTTAATTTATCCTCTCTGAATAACCTTTTGCTCGGCTCTTATCGTGCAATCTCTCCTGCTTACAGCCCACACCTAAAGCTTACATGTTATGGATCACTCTCATCTGATCCATTAAGTTGGAAAAACTAATGCTGACATGTATTATTTCCCTGTCAGCGTCACCAAGCTGGAAAATAGATAATTCAAAAGAGACATAATCAAAATACAGATGTCTTTGAAAATAACAAGAAAGGCCCAGTCCAGGCCTCGCCTGCAGGAAGCTTTCACTGTCCACTCTGTCCGTTTTTTTTGTCTGACTTTCCAGAGAACTTCTTGTTTGTACCGATCTATTCATTTCATTCAACGCATATTTATGGGCTGCCTTATGCTGTCTGTTAGGCATTTTATGCATGTGGCTAGCTTTTTCACCGAGATTATAAAGCTTTGAGCACTATAAAAGCAAAACTGACAGTGCTCGTACATTACAGGTGATCAATACATTTTTGATGAATTGAAGGAAAGAATTATTTGATTCTAAAATATTTAAAAGTAACAGTAGGCCTTGACAGCCTTAAGAAAAGATTAAATTAGGGTAGACCAGCAAAAAGGATATCACTAAAAAAAAAATGCCTAAGATATTTGAAAAATGTAAGTCTGAAGGAGATCAAGTTTGATAAAAGATGGCAGATTAAAGGTGTCTATATCTCTCTGTTTTCCCTGAAAACAAAGAGAACACAAACAAACTCAAATTTTAACAGAACTAGGAAACACACCTCTGAAGCAAAATATAAGACTTGGTAAATGTTAAGAATCTCTTCGGCTTTAATTATAACACACAGAAAGAATTTGACATAACGTGTGTGTGTTGTAAGTTGGGGAGGTGGATTATGGCTAGAAAGTTACAAAGCAGAATCATAATTTGAGATATACATCTGGCCAAGTGCCCCGTAAAGTCCTGTGGAAGCTGCCCTGGATCCTTCCCTTTGCCTTAGGTACTTTTGTCCTCCCATTCCCACCCCTAATGCTTAATTGTCCTCACAACCTTTTCCTTTGCCCCAAGGAAATGGACCAGGGATGAACTATCAGGCCCATGCTAGAGCAATGAAATTTTCTCTCATAAGGATTTGGAATTGGGACAGGGAATTCAGCTGGAGGACCTGGGGGCTAAGGCTGAAGTTGCCATTTTGATATGAGGCCATTTTGATATGAGTCCATTTAAGTGAAGAGTGATTGGAAGGGCCCACATGCAGAGAGAAAAATGCAGTGAAAGTACAGAGAAAAGCCGGGCACGGTGGCTCATGCCTGTAATCCCAGCACTTTGGGAGGCCGAGGCGGGCGGATCACAAGGTCAAGAGATCGAGACCATCCTGGCCAACATGGCGAAACCCTGTCTCTACTAAAAATACAAAAATTAGCTGGGCGGGGTGGCGTGCACCTGTAGTCCCAGCTACTCGGGAGGCTGAGGCAGTAGAATTGCTTGAACCCAGAAGGCAGAGATTGCAGTGAGCCGAGATTGCACCACTGCACTCCAGCCTGACAACAGAACGAGACTCCATCTCAAAAAAAAAAAAAAAAAAAAAGGAAAGTACATAGAAAAGCAGAGATGACTAGTGAGGCTGGAAGCTGAACTGCAACTAGTGAAGTGCTGAGTAGGTCACTCTTTCCAGAAGTCTGGCTACAAAGAGGAGAAACAGAAGAGTAACTGGATGGAGCGGTGAATTTAATAGATTTTTGTCTAAGACAGAAGGACAACCTGTCAAATATGAAGTTAGAAGAGAAAGAACCAATGAGGCAGCAGGGCTGGCAGAGGTACTGGGAGAGCGCTCAGGCCCCACAACTTGCATTCAGGCCAGCTGGTCCCCAGGTCTTACAGCACGTAAGACCATAAGGTAGAAAAGGGGTCCCAAGGATCCCTGAAACATTCCAAAATAGGTGTTAAACTCTGGCAGCTAGAATCTGTTGGGGCAAAACACTTGGTTTTATCCTCCTAAGAAGAACTGAGGTATATTTTGGGAGAAATCTTGAAAACATCACTTTTAACCACTCGTCTCTTCCGCTGTCCCCTCCTCTTGGCCACCCTAAAACTACTAAATCCATTTATCCAATTAGGCCCAGTGTTGCAAGGAGATATGGAGCTTTGTTAAGTGGAAGGTGTTCAAGGACACTGGCTGCCTGTGTTATATGTCAGAGGGACAGGGAAGGCAGTTACCAGTGATGATATAAAACTGGCAAAGAAATGGGTTCAGAGGTGTCAGAAACAAACTACTTGGTTTTGCCTCTGCCAAGTCCCATTTACCAGTGTGAATATCCAGCATGGAAGCCATGGGTTCCCGAGGCTGCGAGGTGGCTGTGCTGACACAGCCTAAAGCGTTGGCTCCCAGTGGTTTGGCTCCCAGTGGTTTGGCTCCCAGTTAATAGGGATAAACTCCATGGTGAGAAGCTGACAGCAAAGGGTGAGACAGCTCCATTATGACCCCTCTGGAGCACTTCTCTCCAGACTTCCTCAGATGCAAAAGCTCTTTAGCCAAATGCACTACAACTCTAGATATATCCGTGAGCATCTGGATGCTTCCTAAGTGATGTGATGTACTCAAATTCATCAAGTGGCCCCAAGCCATTAAAGACTCTGATAAATAATTCTATCATAAAGGCCTCAGAGCGGAAGTAAAAAGCAGAAAGCCATGGGGTCAAGTGTTTCCACAGGAACTAGATTTGGTAAATAGAAGCTGCAAAAGGATGTTTCTATTAAACACCTGCAATTATTGTAAGGTCACACGCTTTTTCTGGAATGGATGGTCAAAAGAGCTAATAATTTCTTGTGTCCCTGAAAGTTTTAGGATGAATTTAAATAGGAGTAAAACAGGAAGAGTGGTATTTTCCCAAACATAAGCCAATCATTTTTTTAAACTATAAGTGATACCTCAGACATATGGAATTGGTATTTTCTTTTTTTCCTTTGTGTCTGCTCCCAGACTAGAAATAAGCAACCAAAGTAAATGCCTGGCACATTCTCAAGGAAGCACAGCTACCAAAGTAAATGCCTGGCACATTCTCAAGGAAGCACAGCTTTACCTTGCACCAGTGTTAGAAGCCCCCCAGAACAGTGACGGAGGCAACCAGATGAAGACAAGACATTCCTCTCCCAGCAATGTGAGAGACACCTGATGACTGCTGGGAGGAATCAGCATTTTATACCAGCAATCAACATAACTAAAACTTAAGTACTGTCCTCTGTATTCTCCTTGGGAAAATGAAACAAATGATAATGTCATTGCATTGATTTTATTCTCATTAAATGGTATTTTAGCTATAAACGTTTTCCCCTTTGATTTAAAAAAACTCATAGAAAAGTTCTATGTTGCTTAAAATGTAAAGGGATTTTACTGTAAGTATTTCAAAAACAGTCAATTATCTTACTACTCCTTGTTTATTAAATATATTCAAGGTAACTTTCTCCATCATCTGAAACAACATAGGTGAAAGGGAGCTCAGTAAAAAACAGGCAAGCAGCACCAAGACTGGCACTCAAAGCTGTAATAGGACTGGAGGCATTTTCATTTTCTTCAAACAGGGAGCTGCAGTTTATTCAGTTTATTTAGGTCAGCCCTAAGGTGAAACTATATTATACTCAAAATTATCCTTTAAAATCCCCTGAACTCATCCATAAAGTCACAGGTTATGTACGTAGAATTCTGGAAAATAATGACTGTGCTCACTAGAGTTTGAGAATCATTCAGTTAAATTAAAAGAGGGAACAAAAGAAAAGCCTATATTTAGATGGATGGACATTCAAACCATTATGCCTTAAAGGAGACTCTCAGTAAAGGAGAGGTGGAGAATTCTATGGGGTTCTATTTCCTTGCGGGGTTTACTCTATTCTGTCTTCATGCTACAAGCGTCAGCAGCCTGGTTAAACAGAAATATATTTCTGTTGCTGGCGGCTGTGAGGATCTGACCTACCAGGGAAGCTGCACCTTCTCTGGGATTATGTTCTAACATCTCCTTTGCTCTTCTCCCTTATAATGAATTACAGGTAGACAGAGCTATAGAACTGTAACAAAGGTGAAGATACACATAGGCAACAGAGACAGGAACATTTTACAGAAGAGTAGGCAATGGTAGACAGCCTGCATTTTTAGTTGAGTAACAGGAGAACTTCACCTTTGCTGTGACCACCCTGGCCCAAGCTCTCATCAAGTCAGGCCGGGAGCTGTCCCAGATCTCTCTCCTGGGATTCTATGGTCTACTTTACCCAGGCAGCTGAGGGATTCTTTTAACCTAAATCTGATCACACCAGCCCCTTTGGTACAACTCATTTCTGGCTTCTCCCACAGCACGCGGAGTTCAAGCCCTTCTGACTTCATCTCATGCCACCCTGCCCCTTGTTCATTGTCAGTTACAAGCCCACTCTGGCCACCATGTGTTCCCCTAGATCTCTGCATCCCCATCCTTCAGGTCTCAATTCCAATTGTCTCCCTCCCAGCGCCTTCCCGCTCTGGGGTGTTCTCTTGCAATTGTTCTGGATCATCGTTCCATCTCTTTCCTTGGTACCATTGATGCCTGCCTAGAATGACTTTTACAGCTCATCTGTTCACTGGCTGATGTTCTACATTTTCCACCAGACTGTAGTGAAGGCAGGGTCAGGTCACGCTGGTTATATTCTAGCATTTAGCACAGAGTGTAATATCCAGAGATGCTCAGGACACACTTCTGAAAAAAAGCAGTAACAATGACGGCAGCAGTATCATCTACTGACAGCTTTACGAGAACAGTCATTTTCTCACATAACTCTATGAGGTGGAAGGCATGATCCTCATTTTATAGATGCCTCAGAGAAGATTAGTAATATGCTCAGGGTGGCATGGTGAAGCAGGCAGAGGAGCTGGGCTTTGAGTTCAGCCAGTCAGACCCCAAAATCTTATGGTCCACAACGTATAGCATTCCGTTCCCCAAGGAAAAACCAAATGCTCTCAAAATCTAGTCTGAAATAGACCCTAATTTTTAATACACAAATTTACCCATTTTCTGGGGAGAAATTCAAGCTGCCTGCAGAAATTTGCATAAGTAACGAAGAGCAGAATGTTAACTGCCAAGAGAATGGGAAAAATGTTTCCAGAGCATTCCAGAGATCTTTGCTGCAGCTTCTCCCATCACAGGCCCAGAGGCATAGGAGTGAAAAATGGCTTCCTGGGCTAAGCCTAGGGCCCTGCTACTCTGTACAGCCTTGGGACATGGTGGGCACCCTGTGTCCCAGCCGTTCCAGCTCTAGCTGTGGCTAAAAAGAGCCAAGGTACAGCTCAAGCCATGGCTTCAGAAGGTGCAAGCCCCAAGCCTTGAGGGCTCCCACGTGGTATTGGGCCTGCAAGGGCATAGAAGACAAGAGCTGGGCTTTGGGAGCCTCTGCCTAGATTTCAGAGTATGGAAACACCTGGATGTCTAGGCAGAAGTCTGAGAAGTCTGAGCCCTCATGGAGAACCTCTGCTAGGGCAATGTGGGGTTGAAGCCCCCCCAACAGAGTCCCCACTGGAGCACTGCCTATTGGAGCTGTGAGAAGAGAGTTACCATCCTCCAGACCTCAGAATGGTAGATCCATGGACAGCTTGCACAGTGTGCCTGGAAAAGCCACCGGCTCTCAATGGCAGCCCATGAAACCAGCTGTGAGGGCTGTACCCTGTGGAGCCACAGGAACAGAACTGCCCAAGGCCTTGGCAGCCCAACTCTTACATCAGTCTGTCCTGGATGTGAGACATAGGATCAAAGATTATTTTAGAGCTTTAAGATTTAACGATTGCCCTGTTGGGTTTTGGACTTTCATGAGGCCTGCAGCCCCTTTGTTTTGGCCAATTTCTCCCACTTGGAATGGGAGCATTACCCAATGCCTGCACCCTCATTGTATCTTGTAAGTAACTAATTTGCTTTTGATTTTATAGGCTCATAGGTGAAAGGGACTTATCTTGTCTCAGATGAGACTTTGAACTTGGACTTTTGGGTTAATGCTGGAATGAGTTAAGACTTTGAGGTGCTGCTGGGAAGACATGATTGTGTTTTGAAATGGGAGAAGGATGTGAGATTTGGAGGAGTCAGGGGCGGAATGATATGGTTTGGCTCTGTGTCCCCACCAAGTCTCATTTCAAATTGTAATCCTCATATGTCGAGGGAGGGACCTGGTGGGAGGTGGTTGGATCATGGGTGTGGTTTCTGCATGCTGTTCTCGTGATAGTGAGTTCTCACAAGATCCGATGGTTTAAAAGTTTGTGGCAGTTCTCCCTTTGCTCTTTCTCTCTCCTGTTACCATGCAGGAAGGTGCTAAGTTCTGCTTCACCTTCCACCATGACTGTAAGTTTCCTGAGGCCTCCCCAGCCATGTGGAACTGTGAGTCAATTAAACCTCTTTTCTTTATAAATGACCCAGTCTCAGGTAGTTCTTTACAGCAGTATGAAAATGAACTAATAACACTGCCCAGTTGATTGATTCTCCCTTTCATGAAAGATTTCTCTGCAGCGTGCAATGCTATTTGATAGCATTTTACCCACAGTAAAACTTCTTTCAAAAGGAGTCAGTCCTCTCAAACTCTGCCACTGCTTTATCTACCAACTTAATATAAAATTTGAAATCCTTTGTTTTCATTTCAGCAATGTTCATAGCATCTTCATCAGGAGTACATTAGGTCTCAAGAAACCACTTTCTTTACTCACTCATAAGAAGCAATTCTTCATGTGTTCCAGTTTTATCATGAGATTGCAACAATCCAGTCATATCTTTAGGATCTACTTCTAATTCCCAGTCTCTTGCTGTTTGCTTCATATCTGCCTCCACTTTAGTATTAAACTCCTCAGTGTCATACATTAGAGTTGGAAGCAACTTCTTTCAAATTCCTATTAATGTTGACATTTTAACCTCCTCCCTGAATCATGAATGTTCTTCACGGCATGTAGACTGGCAAATCCTTTCCAGACAGTTTTCAATTTGCTTTGCCCAGATCCGTCAGAGGAATCATGATCTATGGCAGCATCCTTACAAAATGTATTTCTTAAATAACGCTAAAAAGTTGATCATGCCTGGAATCCTAGCACTTTGGGAGGCTCAGAAGGGCAGATCACGAGGTAAGGAGCTCGAGACCTGCCTGACCAACATGGTGAGACCCTGTCTCTCCTAAAAATACACACAAAAAAAATTAGCTGGGTGTGGTGGCACGTGCCTGTAATCCCAGCTACTCAGGAGGCTGAGGCAGGAGAATTGGTTGAACCCAAGAGGCGGAGGTTGCAGTGAGCAGAGATCATGCCACTGAACTCCAGACCTGGGCGACGGAGGGAGACTCTGTCTCAAAAAGAGTCGAAATGACTCTGTGATCCATGGGTTGCAGAATGGATGTTGTGTTGGCAGGCATGAAAACATTAGTTTCCTTGTACATCTCCACCAGAGCTCTTGGGTGACCAGGTGCATTGTCAATGAGCAGCAATATTTTGGAAGCAATGTTTCCCTCGAGCGATAGGTTTCAAAATATTCAGTAAACCATGCTGTAAACAGATGTACAGGCATCCAGGCTTCGTTCTACAGGTAGAGTAGATTTAGTGTAATTCTTAAGAGTCTTAGGATTTTTGCAATGGTAAATGAGCACTGGCTTCAACTTAAAGATAGCATCAGCCTTAACCTCTAATGAGAGAGTTAGCCTATCCTTTGAAGTTTTGAAGCCAGGTATTAACTACTCCTAGCTATTGAAGTCCTAGATGGCATCTTTTTCCAATAGAGGGTTGTTTTGTCTATATGGAAACTCTATTGTTTAGTGTGACCACCTTCATCAACGATCTTACCTAGATTTTCCAGACAACTTGCTGCAACTTGCCCATCAGCACTCGCTGCTTCACCTTTCACTTTTTGTTATGACGATGGCCTATTTTCTTAAACCTCATGAACCAGTCTGCCAGCTTCAAACTTTTCTTCTGCAGTTTCCTCACCTCTCTCAGCCTTCATGAAACTGAAGCGAGTTAGGACCTTGCTCTGGATTAGGCTTTGGTGTGAGGAAATGTGGCTGCCTAGATCTAGCCAGATCACTAAAACGTTCTTCATATTGGCAATTAGACTACTTCACTTTCTTATCATTTGTGCATTCACTGAAATTGCACTTTTAATTTCCTTCAAGAACTTATCCTTTACATTCACAACTTGGCTGTTTGGTGCAAGAGGGCCTACCTAGCCTTCAGCCTATCTCAGCTTTCAACATGCCACCTTCCTCATTAGGCTTAATTATTTCTAGCTTTTGACTTAAAGTGAGAGACATGCAATTCTTCTTTTCAATTGAACACACAAGGCTATTGTAGGGTTATTAATAAATTGGACTGATTTCAATATTGTTGTTTCTCAGGGAATAGGGAAGTCCAAGGAGCAGAAGAGAGATGGTGAAACTGCCAGTTGGTGGAGCAGTTAGAACACACACGGCCACTTATCAATTAAGTTTGCTGTCTTCTATGGGTCCAGTTCGTGGTGCCTCAAAACAATTACAACAGTAACATCAAAGATCATCGCTGGTCACAGATCACCATGTCAGATGTAATAACCACAAAGTTTGATATATTGTATAAATTATGAAAGTGTGACACAGAGCCACAAAGTGAGCATGTGCTGCTGGAAAAATGTCACCAACAGACTTCTTTGCTGCAGCTTGTCACAGACCTTCAATTTCAAAAAAATGCAGTATCTTTGAAGCATAATAAAGCAAAATGCAATAAAATGAGGTATGCCTGCGTACCTGTAAATTGTAATAATTTAGATACATTACACTTTACATTTATATGCTTTTTTTTAAATCCTCTAAGTAAAATAAGCAAAGCCAATTTGTATGGCATAGCCTTAGAAATAAGGAAATTCTGTGAGCATCATAATCATCATCTTTCCTTCTGTACAGGGTGGCATATAGTTATCCAAACTGGGCACTGTTGAAAAGGAAAGAGGATATTATCAATAATTCTGTTGGGGTAAACCAGGGCTGTCCTGGGCAAACTCATTTGACTTTCAACCCATTTTACAATCATACTATGTGGAACACTTTCCCTATAAGATCTCTTTGATCCTAGTCATCATGTGATATGCAGGTAACAATGACACCTTCTTTTATTTCTTTCACTGACTCAGTATAGTCTCTGGATCTAGCTGAATAGCTAGAGATACACCTTTGGGCTATAATGCCTGGCCAAGGTCTTCTTTTTCCTCATTTGCTTCAAGGCCACATACTCTACATGGTTCTCACTGGGATCTATTCTTTTGCATTTTGTCTATGGCTTGCACAAAGGGATGCCTTAGAAACCTGTTGTTTGTTTTCCTCAACAGAATGCCGTAATCCCAAATGTTGAAATCTTGAAAATCAAAATCCTTAAAGATCAAAATCCTGAAAATATAATTCTGGAAAAAATAATTTAAAAATTACTTTAAAGATATTTATGTACATTTTTAAAAGGGCGTTTGAGAAACATACAAAACCAGAACACTTTATAAGCCATTTTACACAAAATAGGCAATAAAAAGATAGACATTTGTACAAGCATCAACACTTAAATATACTAATGACAGTCACATGGGCATAACAGTTAAAAGCAAACAAACCTTATTCATAAAGAAAGAGGTCAAAAAAAGGAAATGTATGAATGCGTATCGCTATGGATGGCAATTGTGTGCATCCAGCGGTCTAACTGCGTACCTCTGAAATGCCATGACAAACAACCTAAGTCATTTCACAAGATTGCTCAAAAACCATGATAGGTCACCACCACCACATATGCAGTCCCCAGAGCCAAGATCTTGGGAACTTTTATCTTTCACAAATGCAGATGTATAAAAAGGACATCTCTTCATTTGTTGAGGAACTTTCAGTGTTTTTATATACATGCACAATGCTAAAACACATTACATGAAATTTGTGATAATGCACTTTTGTGGATTCAGATTTGCAAAAAATGTATAAAATGAATTAGAACTCTAAAAGGCTTTACACAATCTATACCTCCAGAATTGGAAATGATGTGACGATGAAATACATAGCATAGTGAATTGTAAAAACAATGCTGACAATTTAAAATTGTGAAAAAAACTGAAAAGAGAGAAAGAAAAAATAACTAAAAAGAAAATGAGACCTATGAAAGTGTATTATAGAGACAGATTATGAGTAATTGAACACAGACAGTCCATTAGAGCAGGCCGACTTTCACAATCATTACCTATAGTTTGAATTCTTGCATCATGAAGACTGCTTTTTTTTCTTTTAAGAGACGGCTCTCCTTGGAGAATACATTCACATTCATTTTCTATGTGGTTCTGATCTTTTTTAATCAAATCTTCTATGATTTGATATACACTGACATGAGCATTCCTTATTAAATTTTCCCGGCTGGCGCAGTAGCTCATGCCTATAATCCCAGCACTTTGGGAGGCCAAGGCAGGCAGATCACTTGAGGTCAGGAGTTCAAGACTAGCCTGGCCAACATGGTGAAACTCCGTCTCTACAAAAATACAAAAAAAATTAGCCAGGTGGGGTGGCATGTGCCTGTAGTCCCAGCTACTTGGGAGGCTGAGGCAGGAGAACTGCCTGAACCCGGGAGGCTGACCCCAGGAGGCAGCAGTTGCAGTGAGCCGAGATCATGCCATTGCACTCCAGTCTGGGCAACAGAGCGAGATTCTGTCTCTAAATAAATAAATTTTCCCGTCTTACATGCCATGCTTCTATGTTATTTTGGATAAAAGGAAATCCATTCCACATGCACCCATATACAGAACATAAATTTGGTGAAAACAATACTGGTGATCGAAGAGCAGCACCATTTCATGTCATCTTACCCTATGTACATAATTATTCTCAAACCAGACAGTAACTTTGCTGGCTTCTACAGGCAAACGCAGCTTTAATTTATTAAAAGCTCCTGGAATGTCATAAGTTGGCAGGAATGCCAATGCAGGCAAATAACGTATTTTTAAAGTGAGGTTTTCAGTTTAAAAAATTTGTTGCCAAATTGTGTAGCCAACCCACTCATCTGAATTTTCCACCAAATGCATTGAGCTGAATGGAAAAAACAAACGTTATTGGTAACATCTTGAAATTCACTTCAGATGCCTTGATCGCACCTAACTCTTTATCTGTCATTATGGTTTGAGGATTCAATTACGGTCCATTTTCTTTTGCAAAGTCTTCCAAATCTTCAAATAAGTGTTTATAAACGGCTTCACGTTTTCCAGTCATTAATACATAAAGGAGGGAAGAAATTCTAGAATTTGTGGGTCCAACAGGCGCATAAATGCTATATAGTTGATAAAAAACAGTGGGGACAGTTTTGAAAGTGCCATCCATTAACCAATGTGAAGCATGTGCCGATTTTTCTATGTTAGACTTAGTGGTAAATATAAGAAGTCTGTCTTCTTTGACAGTCAAATCACTAATTAAGAATAGGTCACCATTTAATGTTTTTTGTGACACTAGCGGAACCTCAATACCAGCAAGTTTCTTTGGTTCAGGAGATCCTTGGGCTTGCTGAATTCCTTTTATTCTCTGATGAAGGGCATTTTTTAAAGGCAAACATGGCGTTATGTGCAAAGGGGCAGAAGTTGTACATGACAGAATAATTTGGCAGGGAAGATTTCTGTACTTTTTGCCTATATTTTCACTTCTATGATCTTCTAAACACTCACCACACTTGTATTCTGAAAGTGGTTATGGTCTACAAATTTTATAAGTATATGCTATCCATTTGGAAGTCTGGTTATTGCCAGCTGTTGCAATTAAGCAATTTTCTGCTTTCAAAGCACCAATAATAATTAGCTTTACAATTTTTATCTTTCATCATTAAGTAGCTTCATATACTTAACTTATCACAGTCTTTTTTAGTGGGAACAATATCACAGATCTCTTCCATTGTGTTGTAAGAAACACAGTAAGAAGGAATAATATTTGGCTTCCCCAGTCCCAAATCTGTATTAGTCAGAGTATACAGAACCAATAGGATGTGCATATAGATATATGAGAGAGGATTTATTAAGGGGATTGGCTCTTGCAATTATGGTGGCTGAGAAGTCCCATAACAGGCCATCTGCAAACAGGAGACCCTAGGAGCTTTTCAGCTCAAGCTGAAAACCTCAGGACTCAGGGGGCTCCTGGTATACGTCCTGGAGTCTAAAGGCCAGCGAGCCTGGCGTTCTGATGTCTAAGGAGGCAGAAGACAAGTGAAAGAGATACCAATTCACTTTCTTTATCTGCTCTCTTCCAGCCTCAAGCCATCTGGATGTTACCCACCAACACTAAGGCAAATCTTCCCTATCTACTCCACTCAGATTCACACACTATTCTCCTCTGGAAATACCGTCACAGACACATTCAAAATAATGCTTTCCCTGGTTTCTAGGTATTCTTTAATCTAGCCAAGTTGACACCTATACCCCTGTCAACCTGGCATCCATATGCATCTCTTTAACCATACTGACTTTCAAATAAAGATAAGGAGAGTGTTGCCAATTACAACAACTAAGGTCCTAATGTTCCCTCCTGAGTACTGATAGTCTGTGCTTCCACCACACTGGACAAAGTAAGATGGGCTGTTAGTAAAATGATGAGCCTTTATCTGATAATGCTTAAAGACTACCTGCTAGGCCTGTTCCTATATTTCCCTGGTTTTAAAGAAGGGTATAATTTCACTGAGGAAAAAAGGCTGAACAGAAATTCCAAAGCATTACCAGTGGTGAGAGCAGCTTTTAGCTTTTGAGGTAGGTTACAGACGTTGCGTTTTCCCCTCTAAAACAGGTCTACTCAAATAAAAGTACTTCTGACAGTTTCTAAATCTCAAACACAGCACAGACCTTTGTTTATATTTCAGAAAAAGGAAATAAAATATCAGCAGATGTATTTTGTTCTTATATCTTTTCATCTGGTTCTATTGCCTTTTTTAATATAATGATATTTTAAATTCATTGAGAAGTAAATGTCTAAAAACAGCTAATAGTAAAATTGTTTTTGCATAGATTAATCTGACTGCATATACATTTGCTTCCTATATTTTTTAATTTAAATATGTATGATCATTTGATTCACAAGTGTTACCACAATAAATTTTAAGCTCCATGAGGGCATTGTCTGGAAACATGAAGAGAGAATCCAGTGATTTATTACAGTCAGTATAAACCATCTGGCCCTTTTTATTCTTCTAGGCTTGTAATATATATTAGGTGAAAAAAAAGTTTTTTAAATGCTGGTTTAGAGGTCTCCAGGAAGTAAAATGTTTAATTATTAACCATTAGTGATATTAAAATATTTATATGCCTTTTAGTTCTACTTAATTGAAATTGGTAGAAAGGAGAGTAATGGAGGCAGTACTTTACTTGGCATAAAACAGCATTATCAGTTTATCTGAAAAAGTAAGATTTCAGACATTTCCTTCTTCTGAGTCCCCAGATGGATATGTCTGAAAATCATTTGTGTTAATGCAATGTTTTTATCTTCAGCCACTACAAAGGAAAGAAAGTCTATGTCTCAAAGTGGAATTAAAAAAAAGAATCTATCACATAAGTTACTGCCATGAAAGAAATCCTGCCGCTCTTACATTCACCTTAAGTGCTTTGTAACACATTTTGGTTAGAGGTGGAAAGTATTGCATTTCCATACCAATTTGTTTCTTTGTGGGTATTTTATTTTCACTTCACAGCTCAAAGCAAAATAGCAGGAAATGATTCAGATGAACAAGCAAATGAATGTTTTATAACATGGAAGAGACCTGCATTCGTGATTTTACCTGATCTGTCCACGAACCAGAGGTCTGTTCTTTGTCCTATTCATGTTTGAGTCAAATGGTACCTCAAAAAACTGTGAAAAGAATAAAAAAGGACAGAAAACATTAACTATAAAACAATTCTTTTCTTCTGCATTAGTAATGAAAATTTTTTCTATATTAAACTTCATTTTAATTTTGATAGTATAAATCAATACCTTCGCACTTTTTGAAGAAAAATTCCAAAAAAAAAAAAATTTACACTAATGGTCAGGAATATCTTCTTTTATTCACTTTGAAATGTCCCTTGGTATACTCAGAGGATTATCTCTAGGACCCCCCTATGTGTGGATAACCCAATCCACACATACTCAACTCCTGCAGTAGGCTCTCCAGAACCCACCTATGAGAAAAGTTGACCCCTCTTTATATTCAAGTTTCACATCCTGCAGTCTGTGTTTGGTTGAAACAAATCCATGTATAAGTGGACCCATGCAGTTCAAACCCGTGTCATTCAAGGGTCAACCGTGTAGCTTTAGGTTTGAAGCATCAGTGTTGTAAATGATTTCAGAATCTTTCACACAATCCAAAGCCTGTGAATCAACCAAGAATCAGCTGACCCTGGGGAGTGGGCTACTGAAGTCAAGAAGCAGGACTGATGTAATTAACATCTCAGATGAAATTGAGGTTATACCGCAATGAAGAGTAACCAACCTATTCTGCCCACGATAGTTCTAATTGACACCTTGGTGCCAGCATCATTAACAGCAACCTCTTTCATTCTGAAAGCATCCCAGTTTGGATAATCAATTGGCATGGTCACCCGAACAATGAAGTCTCGTTTAAATTGTTCACCTACTAAAAGACAAGGCCCAAGGGATTACCAAAACTCATTTTCCAAAGCCTTGACAAACTGTACAGTATGTCCTTAAATTCGTTATTCATGTCTCTTACTTGTCTCCTTTTTTGGTAAAACATAGTACTCAAAAAAATGTGCTGATCAGGTTATTATTTAAGAATATCTGACCACATGGGCTAGAATCAAATCAATAGACGAAACACAAATTCAGTGCAAGGCTGAAGTCAGTATTTCCCCAGCTATGTTCCCTTACAGCCCATGGAGTTGCTGCCAGGAAGAATGACTCTATGGTCAAATCTTATTAGTACGAGAAAACCTCTGAGAAATCCCAAAGTGAAGAAACCTAATTAACTTACTTAGGCAGTGTTTCCCAAAGTTATTTGACCATGAAACCTTTTTTCAAGAGAAACATAAATAACAGATTTCAGAAATTCCTGGTCTGACTAGATTTGAGCGACAGGGATCATTTCTTACTCATTTCTGTATGAACCACAGCTCTTCTCCTTCCCTTACAGACGGCTCTGCTTTTGGCAGGCCAAGCATTAGATACTGGGGCAACAGCCTCACAGATTGCTTAACTCAAAGAAATGCATAAGATCTAACCCCTACATCAGCCTGATATGATTTGGCTCTGTGTCCCCACCCAAATCTCATCTTGACTTGTACTCCCATAATTTCCATATGTTGTGGGAGGGACCCGTTGGGAGATAATTGAATCATGGTAGCGGTTTCCCCCCTATACTATTCTTGTGGTAGTAAACAGCCTCACGAGATCTGATGGTTTGATAAGGGGAAACCTGTTTCACTTGGTTCTCATTCTCTCTCTCACCTGCTGCAATCTAAGATGTGCCTTTTGCTTTCCCCCATGACTGTGAGGCCTCCCCAGTCATGTCGAACTGTTGGTCCAATTAAACCTCTTTCTTTTGTAAATTGCCCAATCTCGAGTATGTCTTTATCAGCAGCATGGAAACAGATGAATCCACAGCCCTTATATCCTGCATAGTGGTTCTGACATTCTGATCAAACTTTGACTGATACAAACTTCTCTTACTTTCAACAGAGCCATTGCTTAGAAGTATTAGTTTTTCAATATATTCATCTTATCTAACAATCTAAATGGCTGACTTCCTGAGATATGTGAATTCATAATTCTTAATGTTAAGGGGAAACTGTATAGTACCATGCACACAGGCACTCAATAATTTATTTAATAAACCATCAGTGCAAATAAACATATGTATCTGCAGACTGCACTATATTATTTTAAAATGATGCATAATTTATATGGTACGTGTTGACAAATTATTTGCCTGTTAGAGTCTATATTCTTTAATGAATTAGTTGAAGTTATATGTAATTAAAAGGTTCTGCCTGAAACATTCACATTCCTTCCCTTCCCCAATATTCAAACACATTCTGTAAGTATTTGAAATGATCTTTCCTCATGACTTGATATATGTACTATTAATTGAATTTCAGGGGATAAAAGAGGATTCCAATTACAAAGCAAGCGATTTAAATGCTTGTAATGTGTTATCTAATTTAACAAACTTGTGGTTAAGTAACTGTCTTAGCAGTTCTCAAGTATATATGCGTGTGTTGGGGTGTGTGTGTTTAGTTCAGGAATTCTAATGCATCATTTCATCTGGGTGAAAAAAGATACTATCTTTTCTATGTTTCTGGCACATCATCCATGGAAGGATAGAAACACAGCAACTGAACTCCAGGATGCCATAACTTGGCAGCAGCATCTGACTCCCATGAATGCTTAAATTTTGCAGGACAAGCAACATCTGGGCAGAAATACCATGCTAACCAAGACTCATGGTTCATTTTAGTGAGGGCTTGACAATTCTTCCTAGCACCAAAGGATCAGAGCTCATGACGCTACTTGATTCTGTTCTTCAGGCATTTTCTATAATGCTTTCAGTTAGGCTTACTGCTTTGGGTTAGATATTTAAACCACATTTCCTAAATATAAAGCATTGTATATTTCAGTAAGCAATTTAAACACTTCAACAACTATTTCAGAACCTATATACAGCTGGATTTAGTCTATTCATTTTTTTTCCTGTGCTTTATAATAATCAGTTTTTCATAATGTTATCATTTTCAGTTGGTTCCAACTATTTCTGAAGCAGTGAAGTAAAAAGTCTGGCAACTTGTGCTGAAAACAAAATACAGTAATATCAATGCTTAGAATATACTGTTATGCCCTTTTTTTCAAATACCCTCACTACTTGAGAGAACACTGAAAGTAATATGCTGTAGTAAACAGAATTTGGGTAGCTGTCCAGGTCAAGCTAATTCTGTCGGGGACCAGTCTTGTACTACATCTGCCTTCTTCTAATTGAAGGCTCTGTTCATGGTCTCAAATGCTAGAGAATCCAGTACCTTATCCTACTCCTGGACACAGTGATTACTGAGTGTGTTATCTGATTCACATTGAGCCAAATGAAACGTCTTCGCTGGAAAGTTGCAAACCAAAGCCCCAGAAAACATGCCCTTCCTTTCTCTTAGTTGCCTGTGGCTACAGAGTGGGATACAAGGGAAGCGAGGGACTGAACATTGATTCCAATGGTGAGGTTATCGCCAAGGCCTCTGCCCTTTCCAGTTGAAGTCTAACCTATAAGGATTTGACTTCTTTAACCTCCAACATCCTAATACACAAAGACTGTAAACATTTCAAATATTAGTATTGCACAGAAAGGAACAGCACCTTTTCTTCAGAAAACAACTTATTTTCTGTCTAGGTTAAATTTTCAAAAGAGGTTTCTTCTCGGTCTCTTTTCTTCCTAAAAATCCACCCATCTTTTAGAACTCCTTTCATTATACACTTTTTTCTTTTTGAGACAGGATTTTACTCTGTCTCCCGGCTAAAGTGCAGTGGCACAATCATAGCTCGCTGCAGCCTCTGCCTCCCAGCCTCAAGGGAGCCTCCTACCTCAGCCTCCCAAGTAGCGGGGACCACAGGTGCGTGCCACCACACCCAGTTAATTTTTTATTTTTGGTAGAGAAGGGGTTTCACATATTGTCCAGGCTGGTCTCAAACTCCTGGCCTCAAGTGATCCACCTGCCTCCGCCTCCTAGAGTGCTGGGATTACAGCCATGAGTCACTGCACCCAACTGTAAACTTCTCCTTTTCTTCTTCAGGTTCACTTCCTCATCATCTCCCTTCCTAATCAGGCATATACTCCTTCACATTTCTTGCCTTCTGGCAATCCTGTGATCTGTTATAGTACTCAGGCTCTTGGAGTTACAAGTGATAGAAACACAACTCAAACTAGCTCAAAGGAAAATGGAGCTTTATTATTGCTTACAACATGGTTGTACCTGCTTTCAGGAAGGACAAGATTCAGATCATGACACCAGTTCCTTCCATCTCTTAAATTGCCTTGGTTTATGCCTGCATGAAGGCTTTTTCCATGAAGCAGGCTAAATGACAACGGCAGCCCCTGCCTTCCGCACTCCTAGCAACCCTAAAAATCAGTTTATTTCCACATAACTCCGAGAGAAAAGTCTAGAACCATCATGGCCATGAATCATCATGGCCAAGAAATGAGGTGACTATCCTGTGAACATGGGGAGGGTGTTGGTAGAGAGACACAAAGACATAGTATCACCACTAAAACCACATGTATTCTTTCCTCTACAGCAAAGGAAAATTTTATTAAAAAAAGGTGAGAAGATGTTCAGTAGACAGATGCAGCTAAATAATTTATAATACACTATAAAGCTAACAACCTTAAATCATTTCATTTCACATACATCATACCTACAAAATAACTTGCCTATAGTAGAAAGGGTATTCCTAATTTAAGTATCTGAAGGGCATTAATTGATATAAATATAGTAAGTATTTATACTAATCTTTATCTCATATCGGTTTGGGAATCAATTTAACAGTTCTATTTAATATAGTGGTAAATGGATCATTATTTTCTCCTCATAGTACATGATAAAAATATAAGGCATGATTATATGAATGGATTAATATCTATTAGACACCTATTATAACATTTGTGCTTTCTTATTATACATCTTTTTATATCAGTGGATAATTATTAATTTTAATATCTACTAATATATTGTTATATATCATGTTATAGACTGTACATTTTATATTGTATACATAAAATATAACATGTTATATTTTAGTATATTATATAATTACCTAGTAATATATTCAAATATATTCTATTTATAATTATAAATTATCCAAATAAATGCTCAGATACAAAATACACTTACTAATCCTTATAAAAGCCAATATATATTTAGGATACTATTGAACTTTGTGAGCCAAAATGACAGATAACAAAAATGGATAGAAATATAATTTAGTCCAAATGACGTACTTCCTAGTCCTACTTTGATTAATTATATCCTATGCAAAAGATAGATGTATTCTGGAGATGTTTGTAAGTCAGGCTGAGAAAATACTGAATTTGATAATGTGATAATCACTTTTTCTTCCCCTACATTAAATAATGGGCACAACCTTCTTCTAGAGAGTCAACAGGAAAACAAACGTGAGCTCGTGGGAGTTTGTTTTTCCATCCGTCTTCTGAAAGCTGTCAACAAGTGTTTGTCATTCCAATATGGCTCACAGCTTCCAAGGTTCAAGATAATGTCTCCATCAATCTCAGACCAAGTTAAAAGGGATGTTAAAAAAAAAATAAAGCACAGGGAGAGGCACCTTATCCAGCATGATTCCACATGCCATTATTTTTAGCTTACAAATCAGTAAAGACACCCAGTCAGCCATTACTCTCTTGTTACCAATGTTCCGTTGCCTTACCTAGAATAAACAAACTAAGTAAGACTCCTTCCCATTGATTTTTCCCCCTATGAGGCATTTAAAATAATGAATGTGTGTGTTCTGGCATTCATCAGAAGTGGCTTTTCACTCAACATGGTGACTGGGGCAATGTTCTCCTGTAAACAGGTTACTCATGCTATCTCTCATTAGGCTGGATTTTAAGGCTTCATCCTTAAAGGAAAAAATAAAAAGATCTAAAAGATCACCTAGCACTTAATCAGGGGCAAAGTACCATATCCTACAAGTAAAAACACTCAGAAAGTTAAACTGATTTTTACTAGCTCCAAGAATCACTGCTATGGAACTGACCCCTTTTTCCTTCCAGAGAGATCTCAATTTTCAAGCACTGCTTTCTGGAAAAAGATGGAAAACATCAAAATATTTATAATCCTTGTCTCTGAATAGTGAGAGGTAGGCTGATTTACTATTCTTTACCATTTTGTAGTTTTCAGCTGTCTATTAAGACCGTGTGTTTTCTTTAAAATTTTTTTTTAATTTTTGTAGGTACATAGTAGGTGTATATATTTATGGGGCACATGAGACATTTTGATACCATCATACAATGTATAATAGTCACATCATGGAAAATGGGGTATCCATCCCCTCAAACATTTATCTTTTGTGTTATAAGCAATTCAATTACACTCAGTTATTAAAATATACAGTTAAATTATTATTGACAATAGTCACCCTGTTGTACTATCAAATACTAGGCCTTATTCATTCATTCTAACTACTTTTTTCTACCATTAACCATCCCACTACCCTTCCCAGCCTCTGGTAACCATCCTTCTACTCTATAGCTCCATGGGCTCAACTCTTTTGATTTTTAGATCTTACACCTAAGTGAGAATATGCAATGTTTGTCTTTCTGTGCCTTGCTTATTCCACCTAACATAGTGATTTCCAGTTCCATCCATGTGGTTGCAAATGACTGAATCTCATCCTTTTTAATGGCTCAATAGTACTCCACTATGTATAAGTACCACATTCTCTTTATCCATTCATCTGCTGATAGACACTTAGGTTGCTTCCAAATCTTGACTATTGTGAACAGAGCTGCAACAAACATGAAGTGCAGATATCTCTTCCATATACTGATTTCCTTTCTTTTGGGTATATACCCAGCAGTGGAAGTGCTGGATCATATGGTAGCTCTATTGTCAGTTGTTCGAAGGCACCTCCAAACTGTTCTCCATACTGGTTCTACTAATAATTCACATTCCCACCAACAGTGTATGAGGATTCCCTTTTCTCCACATCCTTGCCAGCATGTTATTGCCTGCCTTTGGATACAAGCCATTTTAACTGGGGTAAGATGATCTCTCATTGTAGTTTTGATTTGCATTTCTCTGATAATCATTGATGTTGAGTACCTTTTCATATGCCTGTTTACCATTTGTATATCTTCTTTTGAGAAATGTCTATTCAAATCTTTTGCCCATTTTAAAATCAGATTATTAGATTATTTTTCCTATAGAGAGTTGCTTGAGCTCCTTATACATCCCAGTTATTAATCCCTTGTCAGACGGGTAGTTTGCAAATATTTTCTCCCATTCTTTGGGTTGTCTCTTCACTTTGTTGATTGTTTCCTTTCCTGTGCAGAAGCTTTTTAACTTGATGTGATCCTATTTGTCCATTTTTGCTTTAGTTGCCTGTGTTTGAGAGATGTTACTCAAGAAATCTTTGTCCAGACTAATGTCTTAGAGAGTTTCCCCGATGTTTTCTTGTCGTAGTTTGAGGTCTTAGATTTAAGTCTTTAATCCATTTTGATTTGTTTTTTTGTGTATGGCAAGAGATAGGGGTCTAGTTTAGTTCTTCTGCATATAAATATCCAGTTTTCCCCACATCATTTATTGACGAGACTGTCTTTTCCCCGGTGTATGTTCTTGGCACCTTTGCTAAAAGTAACTTCACTGTAGATGTGTGAGTTTGTTTTTGGGTTCTCTGTTCTGTTCCATTGGTTTATGTGTCTGTTTTTTATGCCAGTACCATGTTGTTTTGGTTACTATAGCTCTGTAGTATAATATGGTCAGGTAATGTGATTCCTCTAGTTTTATTCTTTTTGCTTAGGATAGCTTTGGCTATTCTGGGTCTTCTGTGGTTTCACATAAATTTTAAGACAGTTTTTTTTTTTTTTTTCCATTTCTATGAAGAATGTCATAAGACCATGTATTTTCAAGTCAGGAAAAAAAGATAATAAAAAAAATTCTACCAAAATGACACAAAATATGGACAGACCCTCTTTAGGTTAAGTCTTTAGGTTAACTAATAAAGTAATACTAAAGTGAGATAATATAAAACCAACATTAATGGAGCCTTAGTTAGAACCTTTTTTTCTTCAGAAAGGCAAAATGTTGATCTTAAATATTTCTCAAATACACCCATTTTTTATCCTATCCTCAGTGCCACTTCCTTAATTCAGGCTATTTTATTTTGCCTAGATTATCACAGCCCCCTACCTCCAGTATTGATCCTCCCCTAGTAACTTTTCACAGAATAGTCAAAATGATCTTGTCAGGCGCAAATATTACGTTACTTTCTAGCATAAAACTCATTCTATGGCTGTCCACTGTCCAAGGAATAAAGTTAAGTGCTCTCACATGGCTTATAAAGCTCTTCATAACCGCTCTTGCCTCCTTTTACCTCTCCAGGCTCTTTTCTTTCTTACTCTTTACCTCTTTCATGCTCTCCTCTAAGCATGCTGAGCCACCTTTCGGTTTCTCAAGGACAACATGCTTTCAGTTCTTTACTCACTCTACCCGCTGCCTGTCAAGGCCCATCACAGCATGGACACCACATCTACAACTACCTAGGGCATATTAGTTTGCCCTAATATTCTACTTTTCTCTGTGTACATGCCTAAGCAGTCAAGCTTTGCTGGAAAAAGACACCTTATAGGACAAGGGGATTCATTACAAGTGCACAACCTTAAACTTCAAATGTGCTCTCCAGTCAACTCAATCTGCTTCTCTGCACAAAGGTTTCATATCTGATCCACTCTCAAGAATATCTGATGTTTCTACACTCCCTCCACCTCTAATACACGGCACAGCTTTCTACTTTATTGAACACTGAAGTCTTCAAACAGGACGCTCCCTCCTTTTCCTACCAGTGTGTACAACCTCCTCTGTCCTAACCTGGGCTGGTAATCCTGTCCCCTTCCACCTTCTAGGAAATTTATTCCATCAATTATCCTTTTCTGTATAGCACATTTAGCCTGTTCTCTTTTAACTGTATTATTCCCACTTATACCTAACTATACTCAATTTTTCCCCATCCCAACTCCTCTTCCAAATCTCACAAATCTCCCAGCATCATTATGTGATTTTAGCACAAGGTTAGCATTTGGGAGAGGGAAAAAGAAAAAAAAAAAGAAAAGTTTGGGCTCACATCATAGCCAACATATTTAGTTAACAGGGGTATCCAGGGTGGGGTTAAGCTCCTTCTAAAATCTCTAAATAAGCTCAAAGGAATTTCTCCTCTAACAGCTGCCAAGGGCTACAATTCCATCTTTGCGAAAACTGTTTTAAAAACAGTTAATTCTTAAGGCCAGCTTTCAAGAACAATAAATAAATGCATTAAAGCTCACTAAAAACTTCTAATGTTAATAGATCAATTAGGTTGCAAAATTAAAAGAAAACCAAACAACTTACAAACTAGGACTTAAAAGATTACAAAAATTTTCATACACTAGTGCTACTTCATCACAATCTAATATGAATACAAGACTTTCACAGTTAATAAATCCTTGCAGACCTCCTCACAATTATAACACAAAATAGGCATGCTTATGACAACATTAACAAGGAGAAAATAATGTGACAACGGTATGACCCTGGAACCCATTCTCTAAAATACTACAGAGTTGAAATGCCATCATTTAAAACAAACAACAAACAGAACATGAACATTTACTGCAGAAAAATGATATACTCAAAAAGAAAAGGTCATACCATGTGCTAATCAATAAAACTGGCAAATATACAGAGGTCCAAATACAGTTATAATATACATCTGGTCACAACACGGTGAGGGTGGAGGCCAGAGAAATCATTAAGCAACCTGAGAACTCCCAAACAAAGGAACTGTAAAATTCTGAACTATAAAGTAAAGGAAACACATTAATCCCCCAGGAGTTGCAGTATGTATTTCAACTGGGTTATCCCTTCTCTTGGAAGGACACAACAATTCACCAAAACCTAGAGTGACACAGTATCTGCACTGTAAGCTTGTGGGCACAAAGCCAGCTTGCTTTAGCACTCCTGACACCTGTTGGCTTAATCATCAGCAAACGCATGACTCTACACAATGGAGAGAAAGGGAAAGAGGAAAACAAAAAGAAGGAAGCCGGGGGAATGGGGAAAAAATATGCCTCATACATTTTGCCTATCAGAGAACACAGAATATACCTTTAAAAGACAGTTGCATATGCTTTCTATAATGTTCAATGTGTTCAAAATGTTCAATAACACCCTGAAAGATTTACACATTTCCTCTAAGATTACAGTTTGTTTTTGAACTTCGGATCCTACCCAAATGACAAGGGAAATGATTTGGTTAGAGAGGAGAAAACAGCTTTCTACAAGACTTTCATAAAGTCAAAATAAATAAAATAAAGTTAATAAATGTTATAAGCTTTATAACATTTATTCTGAAATTCATATAACATTTATTCTAAAGTTCATATAAACTGAACTTCAGATCCTAACCAAATGACAAGGGAAATGATTTGGTTAGAGAGGAGATAACAGTTTTCTACAAGACTTTCATAAAATAAAGTCAACATAAATAAAATTAAGTTAATGAATGTTATATTACCTAAGCCAAGTGACTTGAAACCTCTCTTTAACGACTGTTTCTTCCATTTCTGAGATGCTGTAGTGGAAGTACAAGCAATTATAGCCCATTTCAACTCAAGTAAAATTGCTCTACTGCCCATTTTCTCCGCAATCCTGAAAGACTTTCTTACCAATTCCCTGAAAATGTTCTAAAATAACTTTAAAATCTTCACATTTAAAGAGCATATGTTTTCAAACACATACATTACAAAATGTGCTTCTTTATAAGTTTCAATGGAAGAAACTGGAATGATAAATGAAAAAAATGACAATTTCATTAAAATAATAACAAATAATAGTATTTGCATTAAAGGATAGAATCAGTACATGAAGTATACTGGGACATTTTCAGAGAGGTCTTAGGAAGACAACATGGGCAATATGCATATCTAACATAGTTGTTAATTTGAATACTCCTAACAGCTTTTTGCAATTGTTTCTAGCTTTTCTTTCAACCTGATTACTGGCAATGCCTTTAGATCTAAGTGTAGAGTTGGACCATCCACATGATAGAGGTGGCCTAGAGTTCTTTGCTGCAAGATGTAAAAAGGCTGAACATTCTCAAAAGAGGACAAGACATTTGTCATGCACAGTGGATAGGATATTGGGTTAATTCTCCAGAACCCTGAAAAACTGAAGTACACAGCTTCTTCCCTGAGAGGCCAAAAACCTGGAATGTGTTACAAGCATAGTCACCATGTCCTGAGAGAGTAATATATAAATTTATCACCATAAAGAATGAAAAAAATAACAAAGTGGTCAATCTATGGAAGCAAAGCTGTTGATATACACACAAAGTATTTTCAGTTCTCTTTTTAATAGCAAACTGGGAAGAAATGTTTGCTTTTCTAAAATACGCAGATAAAAATTCCAAATTATTAAGAATTTCTATAAAGAAAAGACATAATAGGGTTCCATGGTTCATCTTGAGTCTTTCAATGGTGCTTTGTTTTCAAAGAAAAAAAGACTTAATTAGTCAAAAATGGCATAAAGGGAATTTATTTCTAACTCTTCTGCCAAATACCAATTTAACTCAGAAAGCAGGCAAATATTTTTAAATGCTCATAAATAACAGTAATTGATATGTGACTATGATTTTATTAGCATAATTATGCAGCTTAGATAAATGGCATGTGGTCATCAAATCCCAACATTAAGAGAACAGATTATGTATTTATCTGCTGTCTGCCTGCATCACAGTTTTCTGTCTCCGACACGATTCTTAAAATCCAGAAATATATATGATTTTTCCATGTCTGCACAACTATCTGTGTAAAATAGCATCTAATTTTCTGAAAAATATGAGTTAAAGAGCATTAATGTCTTAGTAAAACAATTCTGAATAGAAAAGGCTTTAATTTTACTAACTAGACTTCAGTTTTGAATACTAGTTTCAGGCTAGTGGGAGGGCAGGTTTTCTAATAGGGAGGACCTTATTTGAGTGAAAGCAGTGCAGACGGGCTTGATGTTAGCAATGACCATGTTAAAATCACAATGAAAAGCTGATCCCAGGAGAAATTCTGAACAACACTTAAAGACAGAGAAGACATTTTAAAACTTACGTGAGTACACTTTCAATCAGAGATTTTACTTTACAAATGTCATATGGGCCACAATTCTCTATTTAGTACAATATTTTAAAAATCTTCCAGATCATATACTGCTACTCTTATGTGAGGCAGTGAAACTCTAAATTATATGTGGCAAGATGAAACATTAAACAATCATTACCACAACCACAAAATTAAAGAGGTAAGTGGACTCTTTAAATATAATAAAATCAGCAATTATATAAAACAATGTTAGATATCAATGTCTTTATAAAAAAATAGTGTACAATGCTAAGTCGTCTAAGACTTACTACCTTTATTTTAGCCTATCCAGTTTACAGTGACTTTTATTCCACCATGAGAATAGACTGAAATACTCCTAATTTTTATAAGAGACAGTCTTTTTTTGGGGGGTGGGAGACAGGTTCTGGCTCTGCCACTAAGGCTGGAGTGCAGTGGCGCTATCTAAGCTCGCTGCAACCTCTGCCTCCTGGGCTCTATGTCATCCTCCCACCTCAGCCTCCCACACAGCTGGGACTACAGGCACGTACCACCACGTCTGGCTAATTTTGCATATTTTGTAGAGACAGGATCTCACTATATAACCTAGGCTGTTCTCCAACTCCTGAGCTCAGGCGATCTGTCCACCTCATCCTCCCAAAGTGCTGGGATTACAGACGTGAGCCACTGCGCCCGGACTACTTAAGAGGTAGTCCTTATAGGTATAACACAAATAAGGAAAGTCACAGTGGGGAGGGGTAGTTGAGATTCTGTCAACTGGCTTTTAATAATAATTAATTTGAAACTGTTTCAGATACAAAAGCGAGATCTAAAACAGATCAGTTAACATTATAACATAATTAAATGAACACTGTAACTTAAATTAACATGATAACTCATGATTAGGCTAAAAAAAATCATAGACTATATCCATGTTTGAATTTTGAAATGTATGAGTAACAGCAGTAAAGTAGAAACTAGTTTGTACCAATACAATTTTTCAAAATGATAGTTCTAATAATTCAATGTATTAGAGACATAATTTCCTTCATTTATCATAATGGGATGACTTATTAATTCTGTTAAAAGCTTTTTTGAAAGAAAATTACCACAAGTCAAGATTCTGAAAGCTTTGCAACATAAACAATCAGATATAACGTTGCAATTAAATGAAGAAGCAGCCCATTAAAGATTACTGGCTGAAGATTACTGACCACATATATTAAATGCTAGTTAATAATCTAAATTTTATATTGCCTCTTCACAGGTCGATGAGGTTACTATTAGAATATAAAATGTTTCACATTAAAAACAAAAACACAAATAGGAATATGAAAGTAAGAATATAATGTTTCAATATCATTTGTGACTAAAAAGGAAAAATGTTCTCATGAGAGACATTAAGAAACTCTAAATTTAATGAGTTTAGTTTATCTCTAATAAATCCCACTTCTGAAACTACATATTAAGGAAATACAGAAATAGAGGAGAAAACTACATACTAACCATAAAAAGTGTCTATTGTAGTTGTTAAAAACAGGTATGATTAGAAGAAACACTAAAGGAATGATTAAAATGTGGTAAACAACTTGATAGAATATCAGGCAGTCATTAAAAATATAAGATTACTCTGAAATAATATGGAAAAATGCCTAAAATACTAATACAATTTACAGTTTATTATTTGTTTCAGAGTGGTAGGTCTATAGTTTTTTGTTCTCTTGTCAAAAAAATCTTATTAAAATAAAAAGGAGACAAATCATAAACAAAGAATAAATACAGATAGATGTGGCTACATGCTTTCCAAAAGATTTGCACATGGTTGGCAAATATTTTTTTAAATTGAATGTTACATTACATTGTCCAAACCACATTAAATCTTTCAGGCTTTCCAAAACACACTGGAAATGTAAAATTTTCATCAAACTCTTTTGAAGGTTAGTTTGAGGAAGAAAGGTCCTTGTAAAGATGGCAATTCAAACAGATTTACAAAAGAAGCCCTACTAGAGAAGGCTTCTTTACTGTTGAGTGCTTTTCAGAATGACATTTTCTATGGTGTTATTTGTTTATGGATAGCTGCAGTTCTCCATGCCTACACTGCTCAGAATTTTTGTTTTATTTTTACTACTATTACAGTACATTCTAATTTGTCCAAGAAGCTACAGACATCTAGTACAGCAAGACAGGCAATCAACAAACACTGCAAGCTGAAACAGTTTCAGATACTAAGTACTGGAGTCAACAAAGGGATCCTTCTAAGTACAAGGCTTCAAATGTGCCCACCTGTATTTTTTCACTTAACACTGTGATGGTTATGAATGAAATACCTATGCTTGGAATCGCTATGCAACTTTTATACCTATATATTTTATTGCCAAGAAATCCCATTTACTTATTTAGGCATAAAAAAGGTATAGCTAGGTTATTTCATTTGAAACTTTCTTATAAAAATTTCAATAATAAAATTCTAAAACCTTTCATTTTTCGTCAGCTTTCTACTTGAAAAGAAGTATACATTTTCAGCTATGGGTTTAGTTTAGTGATTAAGGCAGTACATTTGCTATCAGTCGACCGCAAATTTGTTATGAATAAACAATTCATTAGACAGATACTGGCCAATATTATGAGGGTTAATTAATGTCTTAGCCTCTCATGATAATCATACACAATTTTATTAAAGCAGGTGAAAATCTATAGCTAATCTAGTAACTGAACGACTATAACAGACATGTAAAATATTGAACACCAGTGTCTTTTTTATACTGATTAAAAAGACTACAGCAACGCACCAACGTACTTTTAACAAAAATCAAAAACAATTTACTATTAGTTACTACTTACTGAGGACTTACTATTACTAAGTCTGGGCTAAGTTCTTTTGTATATTATTTCATGGAATCCTCACCGTAGCCCTATTCAGTAAGCATTATCATTATCATCATTTTAAAGATGAAGAAACTGAGGCCCAGACAAATACAGTAAATGATTGAGTTCATGCTGCTTGGATATGATCCCAGGCAGTCTGTTTTGAGTCTCTGTGCTTCATCACTACCGAATACAGCACACACTACACTTGAGTGAGAGACAAGGCTCGGATGAGGAGACAATCGGGAAGTGTAAGACAAAGACCCTGGCTTCAGCTCAGGGTCTAGCTCAGGAGATAAGACACTTGTTTATAAAATAATAAGAGGCAGTACAATAAGATGGACAGAAATTCAAATTATAACTGCTAAGTTTAGAGAAAGGACCAATTATGAATCTCAATACTGTACACCCAAAATGTGGCCCACCAGGTACTGGGGTACAGAACACCTGAGAACGTTTCACAAAAATCTGTTTACTTATATAGCTAGCACTGAAGAACTGGCAGGGCTAATGCTTTACAATATAAAATGTAAACTTAAAAAAAAATTACTCTTGCTACCAATACAGTGGTCGCCATTAGGAAGATACTATGGAGAAAACATTTAAAATGATTTTGTTCTTTTCAACAAGGACAACCAGCGTGTTTAACTTTAGTAGAATTGCTTATACTGTACTAGATATAATTTCAATGTCTGACAATGTGGGCTAAGTTAATGTAAAGTGTGGCTTATCTATAAAATGGTACAATAAGCAATATTTTAAAAGCGCCTTAAAAGCAAATAATATTTAATGACGTGGAAAGTCCATAATTTGATAATAAGAGAAAATACCAGATTTTGACATGTCATACACAGTATGATATCTATTTGTGTGTGTGTATTATTGAAAAAAAAATTGATGAAGAGCTACAAGACAATATATTATAGCTGAGTGACACTATTCCCTCTGTAAGCAAATTTTATTCATGTCTGTCCTTTAATGACCACCACATTGTGAAATATTTCAAAGAATCAGAATCAGAGTATGAAATTTGGTTGACTTTAGTATAGTACGATTGCTAGGTTGTAGAAATATGGGAAAAAAAATTGAATTGTGTCTGCCACTCAAAAACATTTTGGAATTAAAAGCTCTGACAGAATCACAAAACTCTACCTGAATAATGACATAATCTGCATGGAAAGAAAAACCAGGAGCACAGGCAAGTTGCTGAAGGACATGAAGATTAATCTAGACATAGAAAATGCATTCAATAACTGGTAGCCTTTCTAGTCTACCTTAACACTATTTATTTTTCTTCCAATTATTTGTTTACTCTTTTAAAGTGATTTGTATTAGATGGTTGTTAAAGCCTATTTATGAGTCGGAAATCCTAATCACATTCTTTTAACAAGACCATTCTTAAAATTTTGTGTATGAAAGCACTAAATATATATTAACTCACAAGGGAGAACTGTTTTTATTCTCCTACCACTGTTCAGTGTTTTAAAAAGAGATGTAAATATTTACTTTCACTTAGGACATATTACTTTTTGAAAGAAGAATGATTGGGTTACAAAGTATAAATATTTTTGAATCCAACCACTCAGACATACATGTACTGTACGTACTATTATATTCTAATCTTTTCTCATTTAACACTCAAAAACTGCCCATGTCACTAAATATCATCTGAAAATACAATTTTTTTTTTTAGCAAGCATTTCAGGAATCAACTGAAAATACAATTTTTATGATACTGTATAGTATTACATTATATGAATAAAACATAATTTACTGAGACAACTTTTTCTATATTGAAATAATATTTTTTGTGTTTATAATATATGAACATATTTGCACATATTTTGATAATTTAGAAAAAAACTTCTAGAAATGGAGTTTCTGGGTTAAAGAAAACATATGTTTTTAAGAATTTTAAATTATACTTCTAAAATTTCCCTCAGAAAGGCATTCCCAATTTAGTGTCACCAACAGTGAGAAAAAGGCCTGCCTTCTAGCATCCTCACCAACTCTGGGTAAAACAATTTAAACAAAAACACCACCTAAAAACACCTTTACCCATTTAATTGCTCACCACCTCACACAGACTTAGACAGCCTTCTCATTGATTTTTAAAAAAGAAACACACACAAAAAAATTGTTAGGGCAGTCTCAGTAAACTTGAAGTTTAAATGAAAAATACAAACTGACAAACAACCAAAAAGATTTCAACGTAGAATGGAAACTAAACTCCATAGTTTTTACTTTAAAAAAAAAATCGAAAGATTTAATAAAGTATTGATTTTTTTTAGATGAGGCAATTATCACATGCAAATATCACTATGAACAGAGAAAAACCATACATATCCATCTTTGTCACCTTTCACTATAATTAATTTCTAATATTGAGAGGCAAGCAGAAGCTCTTGTTCTGCTAACCTTATAAATAATATGATTTTTAAAAACCTACCATAAAAATGTATTTTGAGGTCAGAAATTCACTAAAAGTTTTGACATGTACATACCAAGGAAGCAAATAAGTACAGTATTCAAACAACCAAAGTCTCAGCTGTGCTTTATGGCAAGAAATTTCCTGAAACATCAGTATGTCCCAGACAAGCCAAATGTCAAGGTTTGAGCAAACTGGAAATGAATGGAAAGCACATCTATATTTTGTTTTGGTAACAGAAAGAAAAAAGTCTAAAAAATGGTATGTATTATGATCTAGCTTTTCTTTAGAAGGATGCTTGTTACTCAAAACACAAATGAGTAAGTCACACTTCATTTTTCTGTCATCTCTGGGAAATAAGATGTTGCATATAAATGAATTTTCTAGATTAATGAAGTAATTTTCTTGTTCGAATCGCCAAATGTTAATGAAATTGAATCCAGTTTTAACAGAAATATTTCTAAAATTTCTCCTATTTCTCAGCCTTCAAAACAATTGACTGGACATCATTTCAGCTTTCTCAATGAATGACTCGGTGTACTTGCCATCATGTTAGATTGCTCAAACTCTCGAGCTTTTTAAAATAAATCATCTTTACATTTCCTCTGTTTTATTCAATGACAATGTATTCTTCCTCTCTATCTTTGTCTCTAATCCCCAACTTACTATTTTTAATTTCTTTTGTCATTACTTAAAAATGGGTGAGGAAAAAACAATCCAAATAACCTATTTGATGAAACACAAGTATTGACAGAGTGCTTTTTGGGTGGCTCTCAACTTGTATTCCAAGCTCTCTTCTTTGCCACTCAAATGCCTTTACTTTTCCTGAGTTGCTGGCCATGAGTTTAAAAAAAGATTTCAATTGCAGAACACAGGTATTACTGAATTGCAATGTTCAAATCTAAAAATTCCAATAGGTTTAGTAGTAAGACTATGAAAAAACAGTAATTCCATATTTGAACAAAAATCTGTTTTTGGAAAACAAAATGATGTTCTTCATATACATGCAGAGTATAAAATCAACATTCTATTGCTTCTACAATATAATGTTAAAAAACCTCAGTATTTAATTAAGTGTTTCTCAACGTGCAGTTCAGGGTTCATCTGCATTGAAACCTTCTGCAATATTTAATTATAAATGCAGATCCCTAGGTCTCACTTCTGACCTAAAGTAGAACATCTAGGAGTGGAGACAAGCATCTGTGTTTTCAATTAGCTCCCCAGGTGATTCTTTATATACAGTAAAATTTGAGAACTACCAACCTAACATCTAAAATCGGTAATATGCTTATTAAACTAATAAACACATTTTCATTTACAACAAAATAGCTACAGTAGTTCCAAAGAAATTTTATAATTAAAATATTGGTTACCAAAATTATTCAAAGATTTCAACTTAATAAAATCGGCAAACTACACAGATAAAGAAAAAGATTAAAATAAAGTATTTCATTAGAACAAATAAACTGCATAGGAAGCAAAGATAATACTATATAAAATTTCTAAATGTTTTACCTATTCAGATATGAACAACTCTATACAGTATGAATCCTTGTGCCCACACAAGAACAGAAATCTCATCATATATTTATTAGGTTAATTTTTAAGATCGTTTTTATATGCATTATTATATACTGTTGTCCTTTATTCAGAATTAAAAAAGAAAGAACTACTGCTATCTTTGGCTATTTAGACAGACTCAAAAAACATTTTTAAAACAAAAAACATTCTGCTTGTAATGCTGCACTATAGTTTTGCAACATTACCAGTGTGGGAAAGTAGGTAAAGAGTACATGCAATCTCTATATTATTTCTTACAACTTCATGTGAATCTATGACGATCTCTAAATAGTTTAACTTAAAAAAAAAAAACAAGTACATTTAATTTATCCACGTCTAGTCAAAAAACTACTGCTTTAAAAGGCACACTTTCTGCTATTAAAGTTAAATAGCACTGCTGTGTTTTCACTTACTCAACTAATTACTTTTGAAATCCTCTCCAAGAGTGTGTTACACCACACATATTCTTTGGGAACAAATTTGATTTCCTTTTATGTGCTTGCTGTCCCTTTTTGGAGGTGAAAACATCTGTGTCCCACATACAAAGCAAAATTAGGCATCTTACAGAGTTATTCTGTGCTCTGAAACACTATCTGTCAAAGGCGGATGGCTTTTCATCTTCCGACGTGAACAATCATTAAAATACTTGTAAGACTCAGTTAATTTTTTTCCAGAAAACAAACATTTTCTAACATACATGTTGTTTATTGGATTTCTTGAGGGTTAAAAAAAAAAGCTGGTAGAAAAGATAACTTTGTATTTTTTATCTCTTCACATTCTTTAAGAATATTTTAACAAGCATGTGTGCATATCATTAATAATACTCCTAAATGTCATGAGTATGAGACACTAGATAAAACCTCAAAATATATATTCTGTAAAGATCTATATATAATCCATTACAAAGAATCATTCTTTTTTCCTTCAGACATTAACATTTGTTGAATTTGAGGACATATGGAGTCTACATTATGAAACCTTTAAAATAGAAGTAACTAAAAAAGTATTACTAATATTTATAGTATAAAAAGGAATTCTTTAACACTAAAGCAAAGAAGAACCGAAAGAGTTCAGAAACACTGATTCAAATAACTATTACAAATATCAGGGTTCCTCTCAGTAAAAGTCATCCATCATCTATCATATTAACTACATTAAAAAAAAAAAAAGACTTCTATATGATAACATATAGTCACATGTATGCCCCATAAAGTAAGTCAAGCTAACTAAAATCTCACTAAAATTACACTGGTACTCATAAAAATCTGAATTAAACACTATTTTAAAGAAAAGATAATTCGTTTTCTGCAATAATGACAAAATCTCATGAATTTAGATACTACTAGTCATTGTTTTCATCATCCAGACTGAAATCTGGATGAAAATGATTAGCATTTACCAAACTCTCTTATTCCACATGGTGCTGTTTCATAGTTTTAATATGTGGTGTTGGTAGTGATGGCAGGAATTTTAAATGCTTGATAACCAACCGTTTGAGTACCTTTAAGCATATTTATTGTTTTATATTACACTGAGTATAATTATAAATCATGTTTGTTAATTCATTTATGACACTATTAGCTACTATGGATCACGCAAAAATAGACATAATATCCACAACTCAGATTACTTTTAACAGTAAGAAACTCTTCAAGAACTTAATTATTCTAATTTAATTTTTTAAATAATAGTATTAGATTTCTTCAAAACTATTCCATAATTTGAACTTTTCACAAATCCAGTTAGTCCGAATTAGTGTAATAAAGATTAATGGATAACCAGGTTCTCTCAAAGCTTCCTTTATTGTATGACTCATGAAAACATTTTATATGAATTTTCATGTTTAGACATAAATATGTACTTCTTAAATACTTTTGATTATTAAACAAAATACAATCACAGTTGACTTACTTTAATAAACATGGCTTATTTTTAATACATTTGAGGGAAATTTCAGGGAATTTTATCAAATCAACATTAACCCAAGATTTATCTCGTTCTTTTGTAAAGAACTTCACAAACACCACACATTTCTAAACAAGCTGTAACATTACCATGTTACAAGCTTTTAAGTTAAAAATCTCAACAAAATTTCCAAATTGATTGAATTGTACTGTTTCTTTTAGAAAATAAATCTAAAATGAACTGAAAATAAGAATGGTTAAAGTTCTAATTACATAGTTCTTTCAACATTATTAGATTACTATTAAATTTCTATAGCCACATTGCATAATTTTTCCTTAATATTTATTTTTAAATATAAAATAAATATTTGAAGCTATAATTTTGCATCAAAATACATGTAGGAAAAGTAAAAAATAACCAGGAGTATTCTTTGCAATAGATGTTTCATAATGCTATAAACATGTCTTTTTTTCTTCTTCTGAAATAATTTAACAGGTTAGAGGTTAAACTATAAACATATCCTATGGAAAATTCAGCACTTCAAAAAAACATTCTAAGATAGGACAATATAGTTTTAAGACCGAATAAAATGAATAAGATTTAATTTTTTAAGACTGGAAAAATATTATGGACAAAAAATTTAAAATTACAAACCATTATGCTCACATATAGCCACCACCATTCAGTAAAGTATTTACAAATGTAAAGTGATAGAAGGCAGAAAATCGAGGGTAGGAATATTTAGTAATACAAGAATCATACCTCCATGCTGTCTCAATTGAGGTATCAGTAGTTTTACTTCAGATAAAACTTTTCTAAGTGATAGATTTGACCATCTACACGGATTCTCCTTCAGAATTTAAAACAACTAAATTACAGAACCTGGTATCGTATACATATCTTAGGCACAAGTGATCACACAGCTGTGGAAAGCTACATCTCAAATATCAAAAATTCCTGATATAATAAAATGGTGTAAACCTAAACCATCCATTTCTAATCCAATTACTTTATCTCCTCACCTCATCTGCAATGATTTCATGATGTTTGGATGAAGAATGAGGTGGCATTTGGTTCATGATCAAACTCTAACATAGGATATAGGAATATTATGGAAAATAAATCTAAAGCAAATGTAAGTATTTTTTTAAGGTAGATATAAATGATGACAATGTACATATTTAAAGAAACTTCTAGTTAAGTAGGAAATCATCCCATAAACAATCTACTTTTTCATCACTTTATAATTTAATCCCCCAGTTTTTTTAGTCAGAAGATCTCCCAAGTGAAAAGGACTTTGTAAAAAAGCTACTGATTTAGGCTTCAGAATCTCCTACATAATTACTTTCTAAGCATGATGTATGTCAGTACTGCAACGTTCTTTCTTACAGTGACTGTCTCAGTCTCATGAAACTCCTCTGTATTTGTTATTATTACATGGCAACAATATAGGCTTCTGCAGAATGATTTATTTTAAGGGGAAAATCTATACTGTAATATTTTCTAATGCTGTTTTCTAAATTATTGTCATCAGAACATTTAAAATGAAATGTTCTATTTCTTGACCTGCTTTGTTTGCTTCATCCAGTATATTCTGTGGCATAATGTGACCATCCAGTCACATTCAGTTACCTAAAACAATTTCACTACAAAAACCCAGGCCTGGAACAAATGAGAGAAAATTCATTTCTTACAGAAAAAAAAATAAAGCCAGAGTATTGATACTCATATATAAAAAGTTAGTATTTTGATCTATATTTTCATATATACTGCCTTCTAGCACGCTTTTTCACTTAACATTATAAATATCACATGTATTAAAAAATGTATATATAAAGATAGATCCACCTCATCATCTGTTGTAGCATATGGTCTTCAATGAATGTATCAACGTGTATTTAAACAGTCTCCTTTTGGTTTCTCTTAACCTGCTTTCTTATTATTCTTCTAAATTATAGGAACTACTTAGAAATGCCCTTTGACTCCCCCTTCAATAAACTGCCCTTTTAAGATGTCTACAAATCAATGAGCTGGTCATTCATTTAAATGACTTAAATATATCCAAACTACACTTCACAGTGAAAATTCAATCATTTACGTGAGAAGAATTTTGAAGCCACTATGACGTGCTGCTAGGAATAGAGGTGAACTAGGTTCCTTATCCTGGGTAGGTAATATTTAGTGAAGGCACAATCAAAAACCTACTTTGTGATGGTTTTTCGCACACAGACTAAATCATGGGTTTTCAGTGTCTGAAGAGTCACAGGTCCTGGAAGATTCTTGAAAGGGTTCTATAGGAGATGATAAGACTATTTAGTGAAGAGAAGCAAAGGAGAAGAAAAGGTGGGGAATAGAAAAATAAAGAAAAGAAAGCAGAGGAGAGAGAGCAAACAACAAAGATGAAGACAGCAGTGAGGAAGATGGCCACAGAAATGCATATGGCGAAGACAACGATGCTGGCAAAAAAAAAAAATAAAAAAAAAAAAGGGGGCCAAGAAGCAAAGACAATGGTGAAGAGGGTAACAAACGAAAAAATTTAAAAATTAACAGATTTACTTTAAGTCTCCGAATAAAATCCTGTAAGGGTAGATGGTACAGGCCTCAGTTTACATATGAAAGACCTGAGTTTAAATGAGATGAAGGAATTATAGAAGGCGAACACCTAATAAGTAGAGCTAGAATTTGATTCTAGGCCTGTTTCAAAGTTTGACCTTATGTAATACATTATTATATGTATTATTTGTAAAACCTTTTGCAAGTAACTTTATTAGAAGTTCCAGGGAATTTTTAATTGTCTAGGAAGCTGCACTTAGAGGCAGTGATGGGCTTCAAATCTTCTAATCATTGATAGACATTACTCAGATTTTAACTTAAAGAGGTGAAATTACCCAAAAACAACACTATATCTAGTATCTTTAGTTGTAAAAATATGTTACAAAAATGGGAGGAATATTTTCCTAGGAAGGGAGGAATTATTCTGAGGGAGGCAGAATACAATCACCTATAAGAAAATTACTTCTCCAGTGTAATGTCATTGGAAGCAGAAACTCCTCACTTAGGTCCAAAGGATTTTTACTTTCTTAATTTTCATTGAAACTCCAAACTGGCACTGGCTGCCTTCAGCACCTTCACTACATTCTCCCAGGAATGGAAAAGAGGAAAGAATATACACAGGGCTCATAGGTATATCCACCCGGGATTAAGGAGTGTCACGAGCTAATTTACGTGGATTTCTTAGTATGTGACTGTAGAGTTTCCTAGACAGGCTGACGCACAGGCTGAAGAAAAGAAATGGGCTTGCAATCTGATTTCTCAATAGGTAAAAACAAACCCACCAATCCGATATAACCCTATTGCACCGAGAGAGTCCTCCTATCCTTTTGCTAGCATAGCTCTGTTAAAGTTGATTTTTCAAGGTAAAGAGATCTGTTTTTGTTGAGCACAAACAGCCTGCATCTTCATGTCTTTTGCTAAAGGAATGCATAGTTTACAATGCTTTTAGCACAATGGAAAAAATAGGGAGTTTTCTCAAGAGGCCTGAACAAAACAGTCAAAGCAAAGAAAAACATAGAAGGCTGAAAGAGTTGATTTACCTGTATAAACCTAAATAAAAATAGCTCTGCTACAGAAGAATCAGATCCCGGTAAAGATTACAAAAGACATAAATACAGGAAGTTTTAACTGATTCAGACAGAATGTGTCTAACTAGAAATCAAACAAGGGAATTTAGGTAGGACAAACTGAGAACTTGTAATAGTTCTTAGTGTCAAGGGGCTCGTCAGTTGAGGAAAAGTTACATTATTTATACACTGACATATTCATATACTTATATATTTGGAAATATAAAGTGTTATTTCAGCAAAGAGAAGAAATTTCATTTCTGTGAACCAATTTAAACACAATATACCTAGCAGTACCTGAAATCTAAAAAGGAAGATTTTTTTTAACTAATGCAAAACTAGTGTTTTTTTTTTTAAAAAAGTAGGCTGGGCGCAGTGGCTCACGCCTGTAATCCCAGCACTTTGGGAGGCTGAAGTGGGCCAATCACCTCAGGTCGGAAGTTCGAGACCAGCGTGGCCGATAGGGTAAAACTGTCTCTACTAAAAATACAAAACCTAGCCCAGTGTGTGGTGCTTGCCTGTAATTCTAGGTTGAGAATTCTTGGGAGGCTGAGGCAGGAGAATCATTTGAATCCAGGAGGTGGAGGTTACAGTGAGCTGAGACTGCGCCACTGCACTCCAGCCTGAACATGACAGAACAAGACTCTGTCTCAAAAAAAAAAAAAAAAAAGAAAGAAAAAAGAAATGTAGAAATACAGATTTTTAAAATGTATTTTGAGATGTGCTCTTCTTAAATTTGACTGCTTTTGTTTAGGTTCTACAGTCTTGCTGTAACTCAGTCCAGCTGTACAATCCTAAATCCATCCACAATGTGCTTAAGCTCTCCTTCTGGAAGCACCCTGGTCCCTTCTTCCAATACCCTTTTTATTTCATTATTTAAATATTTTTGGTGAAAGCATTTTTATGAGGATTCATGTATGTAAAAAAACCTATAGAATCCCTACTATATGCACACCCTATCAGGAGAATTCTGGATAATGTGCACCCTAAGCTACTAAATGTTGAGTTTATCAGACTAAATGAATATTTGAGAATAGTTACTTTCTGTCTGGAAATATGAAATAGAATAAAAAGAACACAGGTAACATAATCAAGTCACAACTGAATGAAATACATATCTGATATTTAGTATTTTTATTGATGGCTTCAAGGAGAGCTTCTTGTCAAATAAGCACTGTTTCTAACGTTCACAGCTAACCTTTTAATCTCATAAATATATGACAAACTAAAAAAAACTGCTGCTGAAAATGCAAATTCTCGAAATTGCATCATTAAAATAGGTTAATATGAAATAAGAGATTAAAGTAGATACAAATGAAATAATTATATAATCCTTTCATGTATAAGCATATGGAGGTCCATTTTTCACATTTTTCTTTTATTAAGAATTCAGTTCAGCGAAATTTTCTTATTAGCATTGGAGGTACCAAAAAGAGTAAAATTAAACATAAAACGTCTAGACTTTAAAAAAAAGATAAATCAGATTTATATACAGCATCTGCAACAAATTTGAGGTACTGGCTAGGCAGGCCTTCTAAGTTCAATGCTGTAATTTAAAAACCACACACACACACACACACACACACACGCTCTTAAAGATTCAAATTACTATTAAAAATGCAACTTTTGAAAAAAATTAAAAACACTTCTAAAGGTGGTGCTAACTTTGATGTGGCCAGGTACTATTTTGGTATTTGAGGGCAAAATAATAACTTCTCAGTAGCATGTAATTAATAAAAGGACATCTAAGTGGGCAAAGAATCTTACTTTTTATTTTTAAGTACAAAAAGACAGAATAACAATATTAATATTTTAAACACAAGGCCAATGCATACATTCTCAATGCAGCACATTCACACACATATATAATTTTTATTTAATAGAAATCACTAGTGCAATATTATGTCTTAGCTTTGATCTACATGGATATTATAAATAGAATGCACTAACTGCACTTGAACTTTTGTATGTGATCTTAAAAATTCCTATAGGTACAGAATATTTAAACTGACTGGCTTATTTTTATTTTTATTTATAATCATTAAGAAGATTTTACACCAGAATATACTTTACCTCTCTTTCCCTGCACTCAGTATGTAAATATATGAAAAAAAACTGAGGTAACTAAGGTAATAATAATAAATAGCTGAAATATGCTTACAGTTGAGTTGTCTCTAACTCTATCAGATTGTCCCAATGTTATAACTTTACTTACTGGTAGCACACCAGGAAAAGAGACAGAGGAAAAGTATTCTTAAACAATAATCTATTCAAAACATCAATTAAAAAAAAATACATCTGCAGTAAAGAGGTTGGTTTAGTGAAGATGGCAAACAGCTAAAACAAGTTTCTTTATAACTTTCCTTAAAATTAATTCTCTTTTAAAAAACCAAAGCTAATTCAAAAGTTATAACACAGTTTTGGTCAAATTAAACTATTTTCTTTCAAGTTTGTAGTTCAAAGATTAAAATATGAAGATTGGGGCATTCAGTCATTTGCAACCAATTCATGATTCTATTTATTTACTCAAGGAAACATGAATTTGAGTTACTGATAATCTATTTTTTCTAAAGTTAAAAACAAATCAGAGACCAAATCAATATGATTTAGCATATTTCAATAATGCTCACACTGATTAATATTTAAAATTAATACTTCTCCATAAATCTTAAATCTGAATAAAACATTATATATATATATAAAAAAGAGAGAGACAGTAATAATACTTCAGGAGCTTGAAATAAAATAAAACACCAAGTTATCAAAGGAACATTTAGCAAGTTCTCTCCATCATACTCTACTCCACTGCATGCTCCCACCCAGCACACATCCTCTGCCACCCAACACCCTGATATCAATGAGCTGAACAAAAGATGAATTTCATTAAAATTATAAGAACAACAAAACTGTGACCACTGTCACCATAAAACACACACAGTTCAATTGGGCAGCTTAAAAATGTATACGTATAAAAGTACAGAACATCATACTAAAATTTGAACACATCTTACTATATAAAGTCAGAACATTGCAAAGAGAAAAGATTTCGTTTTCAGTTGTTAATTAGATGTGGTAACAGGATGTTTACTAAAACTGAATTTATTTTTAAAATATACATTATACATCTTCAAAACTAAGAAGAGGATTATAGAAATCAGAAACTTTTAAAAGGGTGTTTGAATGCAGTAATTCAAGAGTTTATACTGAACCTTTTATTCAATGGAGTGGCTAAAGGAATTTAAATTAGTGAGACCCAAATGGCTTAAGTTTAAATGGATATTGATGGAGAAGTAAACATTTGGATACATTTTAAAATAAAGATGAAATGGCAAAGTGCCTTCAAGCTAAACATATTTAAAATAATAAATAGAAAGTAATGAAAGATGCATCCTTATAAGGAATTAGAAGAAAAAAAATCCCAGCAATGAATCAACACAAGTACCCCTTATTAATCGTAGTGTTTTGTTAGAAGCATTTTTCTAATTGACACTGAATTAGCATTTACTATCCCAGAGAGAGTTCTCCGTGGCAAACACTTTAATGGAGGTTGTCTGATGGCTTTGGCTCCTATTAGAGGTGTAACAAAATAGATTTAGTGAGCAGAGTTAGCTGCGGTGGTACAAACAGCACCATGGAATAGTTCTCCTTCTCACCCACAGAACAAGCTATGCATGAAGCTCTTGCCCTTGACTAATATATTAGGTCCTCTAAAACAATACATTAATTATGCATTCACTGTGAGTTCAGACACTGTGCTTAATATGATTAGTGTTGCTGTCTACCCTACTTAAGTACTGACATGTATTTTAAAAACCGAAAGTGAACTGGATGCCATCTACTACCCAGAACATTAGCTGTGAAGTCCTCTCTGAGAACACACAATAAAGATGAATACACACATGCCTCAACTTCTAATACTTGTAGGAGTCCTGATTTAGTTCTTTAAACTTACAGGCATTTCCCTTTGTAATCCTCTCTCAAATGTATTTGCCTCCCAAAAGAGCTGCATTTTATCATCTGGCTCTGAATATTGGCCTCTGAATATGTTTTAAATTTTTACAATGTGCTTTTCAGTATTAAAGTAAAAATATATTTTTCAATAGCCAAATTTTTTTCCCTGTTAACTGCAATCCCCTTAGTACACGGCTAATTCAACAAAGAATGAATTTGACACTGTACACATTACAAATAAAAACCTAAAATTCCATTTTAGAGAGCTGTAGGGTTTTCTTCCATTTTCATTAATAAGCTGACAATGTTGTACAAGACAGGCATGCTGTCACTTCCTATCAGCGGTAGGAGTAGAGCCTTCTATTTTTCAGTGCATGTTGAAAACTACAGCCTCCATGAAACGTTTCAACTACATGTGGGGGGATAAAAACATTCCTGTAGTTACTTTACCAATGAGCATTCGTCAGTGACAACCTGTGTAAATACATTTAAAGATGAAGTTCACATTTCATTATTCACATTTTACGGGGGGAACCCAACCAGCATCTCATAAATCAGTTTGTCACGTGCTTTTACTGGCCATTTTTTTTTTTTACTGGATTTCAATCCAAAGTGAAAACTAGTAAAGCAATAGAAAAAATGAGATTAAAATAAATTTTACACAAAAGGGAAGATTTCTAAAAAATTGGAGCACGTTTAAGTATAACTCATAACCTGGTTGTGACTCAATATTAAACAAGATCCAACATGTGGACAGTCACATAACATTAAAACACCCAGTCCTCACAAGTCCACCTTATAGAGAAAGGAAGACTTTCACATTAGGATAGATAAAGAAACTAAAGAGGAAAGCACAGGTAGCTGAACTTCACCCCAAAGCATGGAGGGCTCTCCACAGAGGGATGTGCACTGGACCACAGAGGGCAAGAACATAGCAAGTCACTTTTTTCCTTTCTTAGGTAATTCCCACAGGTAGTCACCTAACAACCAACTGTTATGAAATGAATATAGCATCTTAATTATCAACAAGTCCATTAACAAATTACATGTGCAACATGAACAGTGAAAACAAACATTTATCAAAAAAGGGCAGTGGGACTGGCAACAGCATTCCCAAACTCTAATATTTGAACAGAATAAGAAAAAATAACCTACTCTGAGCTGTACTAGAGAATCTGATTTTCAACCCTTAACTTTACACAAATGGAAATTAGGAAAAAACTTACTGTGTAATATGCTTAGGATATGGCTCTGCTTCCCTAAAACTATTCTACTTCCGTCTTTGACAAAATGGCAATAAGGCCGGGCGCAGTGGCTCATGCCTATAATCCCAGCACTTTGGGAGCCTAAGGCAGGCAGATCACAAGGTCAGGAGTTCAAGACCGGCCTGACCAACATGGTGAAACCCTGTCTCTATTAAAAAATACAAAAATTAGCTAGGTGTGGTGGCACATGCCTATAACCCCAGCTATTCAGGAGGCCGAGGCAGGAGAATTGCTTGAACCCGGGAGGCGGAGGTTGCAGTGGGCCAAAATTGTGCCACTGCATTCCAGCCTGGATGACCAAAAAAAAAAAGGGAATCTCAGAAAAAAAAAGGAATAAAGCGTAATAAAGTCTAAATACAAATCGCTCTACTTGGCTTACAATTCACAAGTTTTGTGTCAAGTTACAGAGATGAAGCAATTCTTTCTATCACTAAAAAACAGTTGTCAAGTCTAACAGAGTGGTCACCCTGCAATATTTGACGCAACAACTAACCTATTTATAGTTGAACTGAGCGGAAAACAAGAGTCAGGCAACCTGATTTATTCTTTAGAGACCCACAGTCACCTTGACAGGAGTTGAGAAATGTGAAACTAACCACCATGCAATCAACTGTAACTGCTGTAAACATTTTATCTGCTTTTAAGTAACAAAAGGCAAGCCTAGTTTCACAGCTGGGTACTACTAATACGGAGCAGTGAGGAAAAAAAGTACTTGATACTGAAAGGAAAAATAGTCTATGTCTCAACATCATATGGTTTGACTTAAAACGGACTGATTAAAGATGCTTAAACTACTCTTGAACATAAATTGCATGCACCTGTTGTTCTCATTTTGGTAGCCATTCCACATCCCTGTGAGCTTCTCCTTCCACAGAAAGCCCTGGTTAACTCCATCTCACATTGCTTAACACTAGAGGAGAGTGAATTTATTAATCAATTTCACAGTTTCTTTGAAATACATTATTTACATTAAAACCTAATACTAAATAGACTACAGAATTAACATTTACATTCTCGATTTAATGGTTTTCATTACAAACTGCCTTCCCAATTTTATGATTTGTATAAATTTTTCTTTTTAATCAGACAAACTAGTTTCATGTGTTTCCATCATGCTCTAGGCTACTTCATGCTGGAAAAAAATTCTGAATTCTTAAAGAAGTTTTAATGTTCACGGCTCACACATCAATAATATTGCCTGTGAGTCCATTCTATTCAAATGATATTGAGAAAATTACCATTAATGCTGCTGAGAAGATATTTAACATTTTGGATTTCAGATTCACTACGATGGATTGTGAATATGCAACTTAAAATTCTGAAGCAACAATTTCCCCAAATCAAGAGTTTACTGCATAAGCTGGCAGAAAAAGCAGTGGGTTTAATGAAAGAAGAAATTGGAATTTGGAGTTTAAGCTCTGGTACTGAGGCAAGGCGTTTTAACTCTGGGCCTCAGTTTCCTAATCTTTACTCATGCGGTTAAACCTGTTCCATGTGCTTTAAAGAACTGTGGGAAGATCAAAGACCAAGTACATGAAATAGCACTGTCAACTGTAAAGTGCTCTAAAAATGCAAGGCATTATACTATCATTGTCACTCCTAGCCCCATCTCCACATCCAACTGACACATCTTCTTTGGTGCTATTCTCTTCCCAGTGCTGACTGGGCTTGGCTTCTGTTCTCAAACCATTTTTGAACTAGGTGAATTCCATGTAGAAGCAGCTCCTCCAAAGGCAAACACTAGAGAAATATTATCTTGGTTTCTTTGGCTACAGGTGGGATTTAGTTGGTTTCTGGCTGATGCATAATTATAAAAGATTCATTTAATGTGGTTTATTGAAGCAACAGTACTTTGGTCAATGGGCTGGCCGGTAACCTGGTGTTTATATGACTGAGAGATGGTGCAGTGTATTCTGCGGCAACAGGCCAAGTCTCAGAGATTCTAGCACTAATTGCCAACTGCCAGGCCTTTTTCAGGTAGACAAGGGCAGTTTTCTTCCTCAGAGAATCCTGTTACTGCCATCAACCAGGACTGCAGGCAGCCCTGCACTGAAAATCATCTAATAGCAAATAAAAGTACAGAAAAAAAATTTTCTCTCACCAGAATCATATATAATTAATTGTATTAAATGATTCTTGATTTCCTCTATTTTTAAAACTGTAACTGAACAAATGATGATAAACTCTAAGTAGGTAAGCAAGGATTTGGTAAGATTACAGATGGTGAATATCAACCCACTTAGTTGGTTAATAGGAATTGCCAGAGCACACTGAAGATTTTGCAGCCTCATGTGTTTTATGAGTATAAAGGCCCTGATCACAAAGCGGTGCTTGACACCCAGACAAACAAGTGCTTCTTTGTTTACTAATAAAGTTACAGCTCAAATTAAATTGACTTTCTTAGAATGAAGGCCCCCTTTTCCTCAATCCATTTCCTCTTCTGCATTATCTCCATCATTTCCAAGTTCCTGTTTCCTTTAACTGCTGGGGCTATGGTAATAATACCCTAACTGGTCAACATGCCTCTAGGCTTTGTCCACTTTAGTGGCTCCCATTGCCTACAGAATCAAATCTCAACTCTAGCCTTACGGCCAACGACTTCCTTTCTGCCATCTGACATTCTAGGTCTCTCCACACCACACGCATGCACATGTTTATGCTTCCCACCTTCTCTGTCTGGGCTCAGGTTATTTCTTCGGACTAAAATCCTCCTCTCCTCATCTTCACATCATGCACTCCAGCTAAAATGCATCACACGAGCCAGAGATAATCTTTTTTCTATGATATTCTATATCACTTTATTTTATTTATATTCTAAACTGCATTTATCCATGTATATATCTTACATTTCCCATTAGCTTTTGGGAGTAGAAATAATGTCTTATTTCCCCATCTCCAATGATAGCAAATTATACAAGTAGATACTGTTATTACTGTCTCCATTTTACAGATGAAGAAATCAAAACATAGAAAGGTTAAGTAATTTGCCCCATTAGTGACAGCCAGGATACACAACCTATCAGCCATCATGGGGTTGGTACATCACGGTATACAGCCATCGTGGTACACAGCCATCATGGTACACAGCCTATCAGGACACTGCAACTGCTAGAACTCCTGATATTTTCATTGTCACTTTTATTAGGTTGCTCAAAGCCCAAGAGACCAAGTTGCAGCCATGATAGCAACAGTGCGGGATATTAAGATATGCATCCCTCAGCATTAACCTTGCTTCTGACTTACGTTTTTCCATTTATTACTCTTTTCCTTGCCATGGTTTTTAGAAAGTGCCTGGGAATAAATATACAATTTTTAAAATCAACGTTACGTCCTGCTCACAAATTCAGATCATAAAGCCCGATATCAAGGGTGAGATGAAATACATCTGGCTGAGGCAGACAAGAGACATATAAAAAGAGAACTGGAATATATGAGCAAATACATTTAAAAACACATTTTCAGAATTGAAATCAGCCCTAGAAATGTTAAAGAACAAAACCCATCCCAAAGGAAGTTAAGCCAGTCAGTCACAGGCAGAGTGAGCATGACACATTTACCCAGGTTATAGAAGCAAAGGATAAAGAGATGAAAATGTCAGGAAAGAAAATGGAGAAGGAAAACATAACCAATGCCTGTATGGGAAGACTAAGTGTTACAAAGATACAGATTCTCCACATCATAATTCCTGTATTTCCAGGGATCCAAGCTTTATGGATATAAAGCCATGGGTTAGAGAGGCCAAGTTTGCACAGATCTTGGGACACTATATTCCAGAGGATATAGTTCTGACTCATCATTTTTGTGTAAAGTTGTCTGTACTCACTGTCTATGTTTCATCACTTATTTCTCTCTCCAGTGTGGCTTCTCATGGCTACTGTGATGCATAACTCCTGGAACTACCAATCATTTTTATCCCAACTGAATGACATCTTCTGGAATTCTGTCTACTGTGGGCCTATGGCTTCCCCATCCAACAGACCAACAAAGCGGCTTTTCCTAAGGTCATCAATGGTCTCTTCATCACTATATCCAATGCACTATTCCAGTGGTCAGCTCACATCACCTTATGACAGCGTTCTACACTGTAAATCTTTCTTTCTCCTTGAAATATGCCCTCTGCTTCCCTGATACTTTGGTTTTCTTCTTTATGTCCTCTGCGACATCATCCTCTTCCATCTGCTATTAAATTATGTAGCTCTTGAAGGCTAATCCTAGGTCATTTAATCTCATTAGTGTCCATTGCTATAATTACTATCTCTATGCAGATGATTCTTAAGTTTCTATCTGCAACATGCTCCTCTATTCTGACCTCTAGACCAACATAACCATCTATCTACTTGATGTAACCTCTTGGCTACACTGAAGGCACCTCAAAGTCAACATATCCAAAACTCAACTTATAATCCTTCCACCAAACCTAGGTCCCCTTTGAGTAGTGAATGATATCATTAACCACCTAATTTTGTAAGCTACACCCTAGGAGTCATCCTCAAAAACTTCCACCACTGCTAATCAATCTTCAAATATCATTTATTTTATCTCTTAAATATCTTTTAAATTTATCCCCCCAACCATCACCCTAGTGTAAAGCATCCTCACCTTTTGTCTAGAGTATGGCAAAAAGCCTTTTGGACATTCTCCCTATATCCAGTCTAGTTCAAATAACAAATCTGATCAGGTCTCTCTCTCTCTAAAGCATGGCAATGGTTTCCTAATGCTCCAAAAAGAAAAGAAAAGAAAACTTAAGATAGTCTATAATACTTTTCATGGTCTGATCTCCACCCTCATCTCACTCAGCACTCCCCTTTCTGTCTCTGTCTAGTCACAGGGCTCTCAGTTTTTCTAAACCACGCTTCCACTTGCCACAGGGCTTGTGCACATCTTATTCACTCTGCCCAGACCCCTCTTCCTTGTCCTATTTGCCTGGTAAACTCCTACTCATCTTTAGGATTTCAGCTCGAGTATCACTTCCATTTCTTTTACAAACTCAAATAGTACCAGGTACCACTAAATTTACAGTTCCCACTAATGCAATTTTATAATTTTTAAATAAAATTTATAATTATTTAATTACTGTCTTCCTCCTCATTCCTCACCAGGCAAAAGGTCCACTGACAGCCAAGATCGTGACAGGTTTTTTTCTTTTTTGCCTACCATTGTATCCCCAGTGCTGAGTGACTGTATGTAACAGATGCTCAGTTGAAGACATAATGGTTGAACACAAGTTGAACAAAATTCTAGAAAAGATTAAATGAATAAATTGCTTTAATACAGGCATAAATTACAAATTTTCACAAAATATCAGAAGTGGGACCAGGAAACGCAACCTCAGAGCAGATAAACTCTCCATAAACAGTAGGCAGGAGATATATACCTGTCAATTATTGGAAATTTCAAGAGCAGAGAGGAGGCCTGTAACATTAAGTCTGTAGACACTATAGATTCTAGAAAATATCACACACTGCCTATGAGCAAATACTACAACTGAATGTACCTCTTTTAGTTCAATGATGAATAAACAGAGGAAAATAACAGCAATTGAAACTGTCAAAACTCCCCAACATAAAAAATGGAAAACAATACTGAGAGGTGATGGAAAGTCTATTTGAAAAAAATAATCTTACTAGAGAAAAACAAAAGCCAGTTTTGGAAAGCATTTGTCTTTTACTCTCAATCCCTAAAAGAGCTAAGATTAGATATGACAACATACATGTATGAAAAAAAAAAGCTTCCTGACTACAGGTATTATAGAAATAAAAAGAAAATGAGAACTATTTTAAAGAAATGGAACTATTTTAAGCTTTTAAACTATTTTAAAGAACTATTTTTAGAGAAATGGAACTATTTTAAAGAAACTAAAAAATCTAAGTGGTAAGAAAACCTAGAAACGAACATTCAAAAACAGATACAGATCTAAATTTTTGAAATATACTTTACCATGAAATATAAAACATGAGAAAACAGAAAAAAAAGCAGCATTTAAAAAATTTTTGTAGGTCTTCTCTCCCATACATTATAGTACTTCTGAAATGGATTCATCTTCACACTGATTTGTACATTTAATATTGTCTAATGTTAGCCACTCTCCTGCCATCAAGTGTTAGTAAATGGTCTTAGTCTAGGAAATACATTTGGTTACGAAGACTAAAATAGTGCAAAGATGTATACTCTATACAAATACATATGCGAGTACAATGTAGTTCTAATTATATCCTAAGTTTTTAAAAGAACTTCAAAAAGTAATTCTCAATCTCATCTGAAACAATAAACTGATGGGAAGAACTAAAAAAGTCTTGCAAAAGGAGTGCACTGTGGGAAGGCTTGCCCTCTCAGACATTAAAGTAACCAACAGAGATGATATGGGAGGTAGAACAGGGAACTGCTGGGTGGAGAAGGGCGGGGTGCTGGTGAAGGCTCCACCCTTGGGCCTCTGTGCATGGACCCAAATGAGGACAGGCATTTATGTTTTCATGCCCCAAAAGTTGCCTTTTGGCTTGCGATGTCCCCTATCCTGTGCCCATAAAAACTCAAGACCCTAGTGGGCACAGACACAAGTAGCTAGACATCAAGAGAAGCAGAAAAACACACCAACAGACACCAGCAGACCATCAACAGTGGAACAACGCAGACGCCGGGGGAATTCAGCCGGGACGGTCAGAGGAGAGTCCAGCTAGCTGGGTGGCCTCACTCCCGGGGAAGACCACCTTCCCATTCCATTCCCCTTCTGGCTCCCCATCCAGCTCACTGAGAGCTACCTCCACCACTCAATAAAATCTTGCACTCATCCTCCAAGCCCACATGTGATCCAATTTTTCTGGTATACTAGGGCAAGAATGTGGGATACAGAAAGCCCTCTGTCCTTGCGATAGGGCAGACGGTCTAATGGAGCTGATTAACAGAGCCACCCGCAGACAGCAAAGTGGAAAGAGCACACTGTAACCCATGCCCACTTGGGTTTCAGGAGCTGCAAACATTCATCCCTAGACACTGAGTCAGATTTTGGGTCAGAGCCCAAAAATGTTCCCCACGACCTCTGCACCTGCCTATCTGCATGCTCCCCCTTGGGGTTTGAGCAGCAGGGCACTGAAGAAGCGAACCACATCCGTGTCACACGCCCTGCAAGAGGGATAAGGGAACTTGTCCCGTTTCAGAGATATAGGATGTGATTTTGAAAACAGAATAATGAGTCAGAAACAAATCAAATACAGCATAATGCAGCACATTATAAGAGTGGCATTTAAAAATAAGCCCAGGACAACCAGCTAACAATTTAGGACCAACATATTACTATGTAAGGCCTTTCTAATGATCTTTCCCAAGGAAGAAACTACAGAACAATAGATTTGATATTTTGATAATTTTAAATGTAAAGCCTCCATATATCCCAAAATAACATAAACATAAAGAGCAAAGTAGGGGGACAGGATCAGAAAAACAGTTGCAACAAAAGGTTAATGTTTTTAACGTTAAAAGAAAAACCCTTGTATGGTCTTTAAAAAGAAAATATCTGCATGCTAAAACGGATGAACGACATGACAGAACAATTGTGGCAATTAACAAAAAAGGAAATACAAATAACAAATAAATATTTGTAATTCAAGCATTAAGAACATAAGTGTATTTTACTTTTCTCAAAATTTAAGATAAATAACATGAAAAGAACGTGTTGACCAGTGTGTGAAGAAACAAGAGTTGGGAGTGGGTGGCACAATATTCACACAGGACCTGGGGAGTCCCTGCAAGGTTTTGATTAGAAGAGGGATATCATCTCATTTATATTTCTAGAAGATCGCTCTGGATGTTGTGTTGAGGATGCTGTATAAGGGGAAGGTAGAAATAGTAATACCAATAAACAGGTTATTACAACCCTGGCAAGAGATAATGGTGAAGGCCGTGAGAACTGGCTGGGAAATCCAACCGTCCTCTAGTCACTCCTCACGTCTTCAACAGCTAAGGGGAGAGTGTGTGTGTGTGTGTGTGTGTGTGTGTGTGTGTGTGTGTGTGTACACAATCAGCATAATTTCCTGATGGCCTGAATGTGGGTTTGGGAGAAACCAGGGGTAAGGGGTGTGTGTGTGTGTGTGTGTGTGTGTGTGTGTGTGTGTGTATGTGTACACACAATCAGCATAATTTCCTCATGGCTTGAATGTGGGGTTTGGGAGAAACCTGGGGTCTTTGATGACTCTGGCATTTCTGGCCTGAGCAACCAGCAGACTGGATTGACAGTAACTGAGATGGAAGTCAGAGCAGGTTTGAGGGGAAACATCAGAAGTGTTGTAGGCATGTTACACCTGTGTCCTCCATACGTCTAAGCAGAGCTGTTAAGAGGGCGCTGGATCTAGACACAGTCTGGGTTTCTGTATCTCCTAGCTCGTGTTTTCCTGTAGTAATGAAGTTTCAGGTGAGAAAATGTATTTTTGAAATATATTTTCACTAATAGCTACTCAGGATGGTTGGCAACTTAAAACTTATGACTTATTTCTGGAATTTTCCATTTAATATTTTTAGATCTCAGTTGACTGTGGGTAACTGAAACGCCAGAAAGGATAAGGGGGACTGCTGTCCCAGTTAATGAAAGTAACTTTTAAAAGCCTTCAAATGACAAAGAAGATGAAATTAACACACAATTTCATTTAGTATTATATGAAAAAAAAACCTGCTTTGCTGTTGTAAATAACTTTTACATTGCCACTAAATTTAGCTTAATTTTATCTGTTCCCTTAGTATACCATATTTTTAGAAATAAATTTATGGGGTAGAAATGTAATTTTATTACACGTATAGCTTGCACAGTGGTGAAGTCAGGGCTTTTACGGTATTCATCAACTGAATAACTTACATTGCACCCATTAACCAGTTTCTCATCATCCACCCCTTTCCTACCCTGTCACCCTTCCGAGTCTCCACTGTCAATCATTTCATATTCTACAGCCATGTGTACACATTATTTAGCTTCCGCTTATAAATGAAAACATGCAGTATTTACCTTTCTGTGTCTGACTTGTTTTACTTCAGATAATGAACTCTGGTTCCATGTTGGTGCAGAAGACATGATTTCATTCTTTTTAATGGCTGAATAGTATTCAATTTTCTTATCCACATTTTCCTTATGTAATCATCCATTGATGGACACTTTGATTGATTGTACATCTTTGCTATGGTGGTAGTGCAGTGATAAACATAAGAGTGTAGGCATCTTTTTGATATATTGATTTCTTTTCCTTTTCCTTTGGGTAGATACTCAGTAGTGGGATTCCTGGATCAAATGACAGTTTCATTTTTAGTTCTCTGAGAGATCTCCATATTACTGTCCACCAAGGTTGTGCTAATTTACATTCCTACCAACAGTGTATGAGTTTCCTTTTCTCTGTATCCTCTCCAACATGTTACTTCTTGTCCTTTTAATAATAGCCACTGTGACTGGTGACTATTACCCAAATTTTAATTCAACTTGTTTTATTATTTATTTATTTATTATTTATTTTTTGAGATGGAGTCTCATGGCTCACTGTAACCTCCGCCTCCAGGTTCAAGAGATTTCTCCTGCCTCAGCCTTCCAAGTAGCTGGGATTACAGGCGCCCACCACCATGTCCAGCTAATATTTTGTATTTGTTTTTAGTAGAGACGGGGTTTCACTATGTTGGCCAGGATGGTCTCAAACTTCTGACCTCGTGATCCACCTGCCTCGGCCTTCCAAAGTGCTGGGATTGCAGGTGTGAGCCACGGCTCCTGGCCTCAACTTGTTTTATTATAAGCTTAATGACTAATACATTGCCAAGACAAGAAAATGTGTACAAACAACAGGACTATCTTCCTCTGTACATCCTAAAACGTAATTTCACTTTTAAATGACAGCTTTGATGAATTTGGAGTAATAAAGAAACAAAGCAACACCGTGTGTTTAGCCCCTTTTAATTGTTGAGTTTACGTTCTCATTTGTTGACCCATATTCTCCTTCATTCATTCAGTAGCTATTCACTGAATGCCCGTCAGGTACCAAGAATTAAGATGAATAAAATATGTCCTTACAGCAAGAGAGGGACTCACAGGCTAGTGGAACATGCAGATGCACAAAATATACTAAAGTGCAATTTAATAAATGAGGTAACAGAGCCATATACAAGGAGTTAGGAGATCTCAGAGGAGAATGTGTCAAAATTCTAGAAAACATTAAATTAATCCCTATCTAACTTACAAGTTTATGGAAAGCAAGTAGTAAACAACTATTGATTAAAATGACCTTAGTGGAAAGGTTAAACTAATATAGGAACATTTTTATGCAATTACATGTAATCTCAAATTATCATAACTTACGAATATTCATTTTAGGTGTTTTCTATCAAACAACTAGGAGTTCTATATGCATATGACTGTAGGTCTTTCACCAAATTACTTAACTCTAAAGTATTCATCAAACACCTAAGGGCTGGACTTCTTTTACAGGGGATTATGGTGTTAATGTCACCCGCTGGCAACCTGAGATACTTTGTAGTAAAACATCAATAGCATAATCAGAAATATTTCTTTGATCAATGAATTATTAAAAATGAATGCTGAATTTTTTACTATTACACTAACCTATACTGACATTTAGAATGCAATTACGAATTCTATGTTCAATTACTCAAGTTGAGATTTCAACTTGATAGAAATAATGAAAAATAAGGATGAAAATAAGCATGACAATAAAAATAAGGATGACATATTTAAAGTGATTGGATTTTCTCTTCTTGCAAAAAGAACACTGGAGTTAATTGGCTGAATGCCTAATTCAAGTGTTTATTTTTAAAGTTCATATGAATTTTTAAACACTATGCTTGGAAAATAATAAAGATATCTAAAGTACCATACTTAAAGAATGTGTGAACAATTGTAGGAATAAATGGGATAACTGAGGGAAAGGATAATTAAGAAATGTGGACAACTCTTTAAAAACTGAAGTCAAAAAATATACTAATATGGAATGACATGAAAAGTAAATTAACTTTAGGATCTGGTGTTTTAATTTGACAGCTGTTTGACAACTGCAAAATGGAAAACTGACCTCAGACAACTGAGTATAAATGAGAAGAGATTAGGCCAAAGAATTTCACATGGAAAGATACAATATACATTGTAGTAATGCCTCACATGGGAATAGATAAATGCAGGCTGGAATTTTTATTGTCTTTGAAGGTGCTGATATTCAATAGACTTAAATTTCACAAAGAGCTGTGTGTTACTCTATCACAATTAACGACACTCTCTGAAACATAATGCCATCAGTAGAGAAATCATTGTAAACACATTTGCAATTTTCAGGTGTTTCTTGAAGCAATTTTGAGTCTTTGTGACTTCACCTTTTGAACACTAAAGCAGTAACACACTCCTTCTCTTTTAAAATTTAAAAACAATGAGCTCTTCTATGGTATAATTCAAGAAGACACAATTGTCCATGGCTAGCAGCTGAATCTACAAGCTAAAATTCAGTACCTCTGGCTTGATTCTATATAAGCTGCTGAGATATTTCATGCTTCACTTTCTCAACATGAAAATAAGAAGAGAAAACTGCATTCTATCACTTTACTTGTGAAGAATTCTGTTTTCAGAAAAAAGCTCTTTTTCATCATCATCCTTTTTTTGGTAAATGATAATATAAAAATTATAAGTCTTATTTCAAAGACAAGAATTGAGGTGGAGGAGTCAAGGCAAGTTCAACCCAATGACAGGTTTTGCTAGGTATGAGAGTGAAGGGAGGAAGGCACGAGGGGGCGGAGTAGACAAGAACAGAGGACAGAAGAGAGACTGAAATGCATGGGTTGGTTTTTGGTGCTTTCTGTGACGAGAAAATGAAGATACCGGACAAACAGAATTAAAGTTATGCCAAAGGAGCATGAATGGGTAAACTGAAATGTTTGTGGAATGAATGACATTTTAGCTGAAATCTAGAAGATCCTATAGTTCCGACATGGACAGAGAAAGAGGGGGCTTGAGAAGAAACAGATCATGTAGTCTACAGGAAAGTCAGGACTTCCTTCTCTAGCCTAAGATGAACAGAAAGCCATTAACTGTGCTACCAAAACCTACCAATGGCTGCCTGTCACCTACAGGGTGAGCCTGCCTGCTTTAGCAAAGCACATGATGCCCTTCTTGGCCTGCCTTCCTGCTTCTTTAGCCAAATCTCTCACAGCATCCTCCTAACCTTGTGCTTCGGCTACACTGCAATGTTTGCAATTCCCCAAATGGCCCCCTGTGTTATAAAATTTCACATCTCTGGGTCTTTACTTACGATGCTCCCTCTGGAAAGTTCCCCTATCACATGCACATACCTAGGAAAAAGCCCATCTAACCTTGATGCTCTGGTCACTTCTCTGAGAAGCTTTCGTGACCTCCACAGGTGGAAATACTCACTCCCTACACCTTCCATTATATGCCAAAGGCCCTGCCTATATTCTGTTACAGAGCCAACAAATGTTATTGTTTTATTGTACTTATTTATTCGTCTGTCTTCCTCTGCCAGACTGTAAGCTGCTTCAGAGTAGGGACCAATCTTTTTATCTCCAGCAAAAGTAATCAATACATATACAAGGATCTTTCCAGAAAATAGCTTTCAAGAACATAACAGCAAAGAATATCAGCACTTTCTACTATGTAATGACATTCTGTTTTCTGGTCTGACCAAATCAGAATTACTTTCCCATAGGTGGGTGAACGTCAAGAGGATTTCAACAGCCTCCCCCAACCTCGATAATCTGAATTTGAACTAAGTAGAATAAACAAAATTCGGTGGAAGTATGAACTGCTTTTCAAAGGTATTAAAGTCTGAAAGCCTGAATGTTCACTGAGTATTTACAAAAAGGGTCATTTCTGATGTAACCTGACTTTACCGAAGTCATAAGTACTTAGGATGGTTGCATACATTCTGCTGGAATACTTATACACTATCTTTCCTCTTATAAAAAATACATTACAGTTTGTGCATGCTCACTCAAATAAACTCTTCAGCCAGTCACTCATTCACTCAAGAGTAAGTAAAAATCATGAAAGGAATCCAGGCTCACTAAATTCTGTCCTTTATTGATATCCTAATTTATAAATCCCTGAACATTTTTGTAAGAACTGAGAATCTCGTCTTACGGTATGTTCTTAAGGTCAGAAGCTGTATTTAATACTCATTATTTTAAATTAGTAGACGACATCAGCAACATTAGGAGAAGGATCTTTATCCACATATCTTTGGATAGCTGTTTAAGGAAATTATGCATGGTACTATTTAATCCTTCTTACTTACTTCATCTAATGACAGCAATATGACACGATGGCACTTTCTAGATTACCAGCCAGACTTTTGCTAAAAGCAATATCAGATCATAATTTTATTCACACATATTAATGACAATGTTGGAATATTACATTAAACTTTTGTTTCAGTGGTAATTTTCTTTCTTGTAAGCTAGCTGGTAAATATCTTTTAGTACTAAGGAAAGCCCAGTCAAAAAGAAAGCTAAAGCTGCACTTTAGCTTTGTATTTTAAGGTTACACAGTATATTTTAAAGTATAAAGATACTCTAGATTACAAGTATACATAAACCTGATTAACTACCCAAATTTCTCTTTTGTTTCATCCTATCCCTACATTCCATCATTCAAATCCTTTAGAATTTCTTTGTTCCCCCTGTGATCGTTGCTTCCGGAAGAAATCTGGCAAAGGATCTGAAGGAAATGCCAGAGTAAAATTTTCCTTAAGATTAATCACACAGGTAAGTAATTTCCCTTTCTTGCCCAACAATATTTTCTAAAACTTCTTAGAAAATTGATAAGACAGAAATGGGTGGTCATAAAAACGTGAATTTTAGGATTTACTTAATCACTTATACACACAAAATTTAAAAGTCTAATAGCTTGCCTAAAGCAGTCTGGAGGCTCTATTACTAGTTAGAAATAGCAACAGACAAAAAAGTCTCAAAAGGCAGTCTGGGTTAAAGAAGCACAGGTATAACAACAGCTTCTCTACCGTCCATCCCCATCGCCCTCTGACACCCAATTCCTATTCCTTTCAGTGTCCGAGAGTTCAGTTTAAAAATCAGAATCATCCAATGATTCCAATTTTAAAGTAAAAATATATACGAAGGCATCAAAATGTTCACAAATTGAACCTTAAAAGCAGTTCGTCACTAAGGCAAAGAGAGTATGAGACAAAGAAACGATACAGTCTCTCAGGGATCAGCTACACAGTCAGTTTTTACATCAGTGCCATCAGTCATCAGTCAACCAGGAGTCAATCTAACCCAGAAAACAGGGAGGGGAGTCTGTGGTTCAGAGCAGAGAACTAGCAGGCTAATGGGATTCAGAAGAACAAAAACTAACAGGAATGGCAAAATATAACTGAAGATTAAAAAAAAAGAAAAGAAAAGAGATAAGTAGAAAAGAACGTTCCCTTGACCTCTGCTAGGTGGGGGTGGTGGGGAGATGAAGACAGAAAGTCTCCAAGCCATTCAAATCAGGTTTAATCACAACATGCTACCCAGAGATACACACCAAGAACCGTAACTCCCCAAATCCATACTGTATCGTTTCTGTTATGTCTCAATTAAATCTCTGCTTTTGAATCACCCTTTTCCACCAATATTGCTTTGATTTACCAGAACCTCATACATAACTACACAATGCTTACTGAATAGTAGAAAATCAATAATGTCTGCTGAACCCAAGTCATTACCATATATTCAAATATGAAGAATTCATAAACAAGTATATACGTACTTGACATATATACATATACTCATAACATGCATATATTAAAATTTGCCAACAGAACCCAAGTCTTAGCGCACTGAGAAAAATAAGCACGTTTCCTTCTCATTCTCTATTAAGACCCTGCTTCTCAGATCTGAAACTCTACTTATGTTTCGTGCCTTTCTTCTAATTTTCTCCAGAATAAAGTCTCTGAGAACATCAATGGTTCTTCTTAAAGCTAAGTTACAAATTCATTCACCATTTATTTCATCTTACAAAAGAGCTATTTTTTTTCTGCAATCTCATGAATCTAGACTGAACCAAGACTGGGGATAACTATAAGATATTCAGATTCTGAACATGTGAAAGATGTGGGCCAAAACCAGACCAAACTTTTATGTTAATAACAACAGTAATAGCTAACATTAATGGAACACTTAGTTTGACTAACACATAAGCGCTCTAGGTTCTCTCTATGTCATTAGAGGTAGATACATCACCATGCCCACGATGGTAACTTCAACTCTCCTACCCAGTAGCAAGGATGTCAGCAGTTAACCTGGTGCCAGGAAGATGCATATTAATGAAGAACAGCCTGATTCCAAGGTAGTGACTGGAAAAAGACATTTCATTTGAGAGAAAATAGCACTGAACTGGGTCCACAGGTTCTGCTCCCAATTTGACCATTTTCAGACATCTGTGATCAATGATATCATTAAGCTTCATTTGCTTCTTCTACAATACTGGAATAATGCCACCTCAGAGTTGCCCTAAGAAGCAAACAATGACCAGTTAATGTGGCATGTAAATTATTGAAAAACTATTTATAAACATATGTTCAAATTATCATAATTTCTGCATTTGTTGGCAAAACCCCACCTGGAGTTATTTTGGTTATAAATACCAATGCCAAACTCACTCCACTTAGATGGATGATTCTGGAAAGGGGAATCAAATGCAATTTAGAAATTATTTGAGGTTATATAAATTCAGGAAAAGAGATTCTGTATTCAAAACGCATTTTCTTTCTGACATTGTTCAGTAATGCTCATCATTTTCCTTATATATGAAAACCATATTTAGTTAGAGACTCTTTCCCACATGGTATTGAAGAATTCTCCATGCAAACTTGATCTAGTGCAGTAGCTAATTTGAATCATCTGAATAAGCCACGAGTTATGAACCTTAGAGGCCACTGAATGAATGCAAGTTGCCCAGCAGCTAAAACATCAAAGTGAAACAAATCACAACATTCAGAAGAAAAATATATTTCTCATATTGATTTTTCTTATATGTATGATGTTCAATAAATCACATCACTGGTATTCACTAACATAAGTCTTATTCTCCTAGACTACAATACCAAATTTAATAACCAGTTTTGTTCAACATAGAAGATGAAAGTCGATTCCTATTGCTCTAGGCAGACAGTATAGTCAAAACAAAAGAAACATCAGAGAAAAGGAAAATGGAGAGAAATTCATTAGATATTAATCTCATATTCACTGGGAAAACAACAAAAAAAAATCTTTACCTGTTTTTCCTTTCAGAGTTTAAAAAGATGTAAATTTTCTTTCACCCTACCTACTCTATAATTCAGAGCTCTTTATCCAAAGCCCTTCTTTTTTAACTTACTTCAGTCATGAATGTCTCTCAAATACTGTCAGTATTAAACAAAAAACATGCCTCTTCTTGACCCTATTTTATTAACACCTCTTGATGTTTCATTTCCTTTCACAAACATTATTCAACATTCACAGATACACTAGATCCCAAAGATAACAAACCCTTGTCACACTTACCTTTCTAATTATAACCTGCTCCTCAGATCCGAAACCCTACTTATGTTTTGTGCCTTTCTTCTAATTTTCTCCAAAGTAAAGTCTCTGAGAACATCAATGGCTCTCTTAAAGCTAAGGCTAAGTTATAAATTCATTCACCATTTATTTGATCTTTCAAATGAACTATCTTTTTTTGAAACCTGATGAACTTAGACTCAAACAAATGATCTAATGTATGTAAAATGCTTAGAACATTATTTGGTATAGAGCACACAGCTTTGCTACAATTACTGTTATCATTAACACTTACTGCCACTTTCTCCCCTCCCTCATACATATTCCTTCAGAGTTGTACTCTACTGTCTTGCTCTAAATGCTTGAGGGCAGAGGTGATGGATGTACAAAATATGTAAGTCATAATCATTGGTTTCCAGAAGTTAAGAGTTCTCTAGGAAAGAGACAGAAATGAGTAATTATACTGCAATACCACAAGTGGCTATTAGCCATAGTTAGAAAGTGATACACTGGAAGTATTATCACATGAAAGAAAAACGAACACTGAGTTTTCCACACAGTAGAACTATGACTAACAGGTTGAAATTGCAAGGAGGCTAACTTTGGCTCAGAATGAGGAAGAGAATTCTACTCATCAAGGCTGCCCACTTATAGAGACAGTGGCCTTGGGAATCAGTGACAACCATAGTAATCAGAAGACAATCTGCCAGGAATACTGTAAAAATTAAGGAGGTCAGTCACCAAGATTCTAGAACAATTTACTAGTAGCAAAGTAATAACGGATGTAAAATGTTTTCTAAGGTCGTGTGTGTGTGTGTGTGTGTGTGTGTGTGTGTGTGTAAAACACTATAATTAGGCTGACAGTAGAGCAAGATGTAGCTACAAAGAGGGTAAAGCTGAGGCCAGCCAGGTGACCTTGGCTGTGGTCAGGAAATCTCTATTTGTCTAATGGGCACACTTGTGAAACAACAACAACAAAAAGAACCCAAGATGAGATTTGTTTTGATGCAAAGATATTTTTACATCTCATTTACAGCGAAAGATTGAAGGCATAGGTGGGCTATGAATAGCAAGACCATATAATTTCTTGTCCAAACTAGGACACTTGAAAGTAAAAGAGGCATTCTTAGTAATTATTCTTTATCATCTCTTGACATGACTACATACTTTTAAGAAATTATCAAAATAAATAAGGATATATGCAAAGATTTAGCTAAAAGAATTTCAGCTCAGCATTGTTTACATGGGCAAAAAACAGAAATCCCTAAAATGTCAAATAAGGAGAAACCGATTAAACCAATCAAGGTATATCCATACACAACTCTTAAAATCATGCTATACTGGCTGGGTGCAGTGGCTCATACCTGTAATCCCAGCACTTTGGGAGGCCGAAGCGGATGGATTACTTGAGGTCAGGAGTTCAAGATTAGCCTGGCCAACATGGTGAAACCACGCCTCAACTAAAAATATAAAAATTAGCTGGGCATGATGGCAGTTGTCTATAATCCCAGCTACTTGGGAGGCTGTGGCAGGAGAACTGCTTGAACCCAGGAGGTAGACGAGGTTGCAGTGAGCCAAGATTGCACCACTGCACTCCAGCCTGAGTGACGGAGCAAGACCCTGTTTCAAAAAAAAAAAATGCTATACCAAATACTGTCATGGAGAGAATGTCCATGACACACTATATGAAAAAATATACCCAAACTATATATAACTATATATGATATATATGTGAAGATATATGTGCATGTGAAGAAGTCTATAATAATATAAACCAAAATTTTAACAGATGTATTTATTGGGTGGTGAGATATAGGCACCACAAAAGCAAGATTTTTGTTTGTTTCTGCTCTAACACAAAACAATGTCTGGCATAAAGGAAAAGTAAAATGAATTTGTTATTGTTATTTTTGCTTATCTATATTTTCTCATTGATATGCAATGAAAACATTATTTGCATAATACATGTTTTAAGTGTTGCCTTCTAAAAGAATAATTCAATTGCAAAACAAAATGTTTTACACATAGAAATAGAAAGAATGCCACCTATTTTAAGGATTATAAGGTTTAAAGAACAATTTATATAAATATGCTCTGTAAATTCTACAGCACTGTAAAAATGCAGAAAATTAATTATTTGGTTAAGATGATATATTCTGAAGTTAAAGCAGCTTCATGTGTGCTTCCACTGGCAGCTTTCCTCCCAACAATTTCATTTCCAATGATTTGCCCTTTAAAAACAATCAGAGATATGTGTAGTGTTACTTATAGAAGCAAAAAGCTGCAACAGTGGAGAACTGGTTGAGAAAGTTGATGCACATCCATAAAATGGAATGCCATGTCACCATTAAAATGTATCTTGTAGAAATGTATTTACTGACATACACACTGACTGATATAACCACTCTAAAAAATCATGCATATGTAATCTAAGATTCTCAATTACAGCTTCTTGTAACTATTATTTCAAATCCTCAAAATAATTGTTATAATTTTCTGATAATTCTTATCTTTTAAAATTTGTTAATTCAGCTATTCAGTCTGTTACTTGTTTCTCAAGACTTGATCAGTCAAACCATCCATACCATTTTATCTTTCAGTTCCAAAATTCAAAACATTTTATGGACTTTTTCATCCTTTGAAGGCATATGTGCTTTAAAGCCGCATTATGATTTCGAATGAAGCATGTCTATATCTTACAAAATATGTATGCAATTTACCTTAACATTTTAATGTGAATGGTTTCTTATACATATCTCTTTATGCATTAGTCACTTCTTCATAATTCAGAAGCTGAATCTCATTTTCTCTCCTTAAAACAAAACGTAAAAACTGCTTTCCAAAGCTTTATTTTTTCTACTTTCACAGAGATTACAGAAGTACAAAGAATACTGAGAACTAAACGAATAACTGCTAAAAGAAAGTACTAATTCAAATATAAATAAAATTTGGATCTTTTTATAAACATGAACAGAAGGAAAGTTTTCCTCCCACAGAATTCTATTAGAAGTGAAGAACTCTTATACAGACCAACCACATATATGTATTTTTAATTTGAACACTAGCCCTTTAAAAAGAGTAGTAAACTCTTCCTTTTTGCTAAGGACAATTTATTTACATGCCTCTCAAAAACTCTGTTGAACCCGTACTGCCCAGTGCTCTTTGTTCTGCTTACACCATTTAAAAACACTAATTAAAATGGCTTTGAATTCCTTTATTTTAAATTTATAAGATTACCTAACACTGAAACTAAAATAGCTCTAACATTATTGGGAAATATTATAATTTGGGAAGCTGATGATACCATAATGGTAACACAAGAATTCTACTGTCCTGGGAATTGTTGAGATTTTTAAAGTATTGTGATGCTTCCAAATGAAATCAGAGCCTGAGACAAGTGGAAGGAAGCAATATGAGGGGTACAAAAAGATGGCGAAATTCATTTGTACTGCAAGCACTGATGAAGAACTGACATCACTCAGAATACTGAAGGGGCCTGTGAGGGTTGAGTGACACAGGGAGGAACATGACAAAGCATCCCAAAGGAAGATCAGGAGCGCTGTGTAAGTGGATGCGGAACGGGCTGGAAAACCAGCCTAAGGAGGAAAGAGGCAGACACTGCAATTTTTCGGCACCAGAAAGAATCCCATCATGCATTCTGTGGCTTTCCTCATTTTTTTTTTAAATTTACAGAATCCAACTTACCCCCTACAGCAAAAATACTTCTACAGACTAAAAATCAAGCAGCCACCTAAACACACGTCCTTTTAAAATTTCCAAAACCTTGGCTTATGTTCAGTTTCTGTCAATTTCTGCCTAAATGTGAATCATTCCATTTTCATTCTTCTAAATACTTTCTTGCTACAACTGAGAGGTTTTTTTTTTCATGATAAATTCTTGAGCTACACCTATTTTTGAGAAGAAAGGGGTGGGATGAGAGGGGAGGAGGAGCAGCTCCAACTCAGACAGCTCTTATTTTTTTTGATTTAGGAGCTTTTGAACCACTTGATGCTGTTTAGTTATTTTTTCCTCTGAATGTTCATACTTTATTTTAAACATTTTCTTTGCAGCTACATAATTTAAATCCTTGAGATAAGTGGTATCTCAAGGATAAATGTGGCTTTTCAATTTAAGAAAAGGAAGCTGAAAACTAGAATGTGCTTCTGGCTTAATCTTGGGTCCCATATGTATAACCAAATAGCGGTAATAATTTTTAAAAATAAAAAATAGCTGGGTGTGGTGGCTCATACCTATAATCCCAGCACTTTGGGAGGCCAAGGTGGGTGGATCACAAGGTCAGGAGATCGAGACCATCCTGGCTAACACAGTGAAACCCCATCTCTACTGAAAAGAAAAGATTAGCCAGGCATGGTGGCACGCGCCTGTAGTCCCAGCTACTTGGGAGGCTGAGGCAGGAGAATCGCTTGAACTCAGGAGGCGGAGGTTGCAGTGAGCCGAGATCAAGCCATTGCACTCCAGGCTGGGTGACAAAGTGGACTCCAACTCAAAAAAATAAAAAATAAAAAATAAAATAAAATAAATAAAAAATAGACCCAAAATGGACAAATAAATCAATTTGGCTTATCCTGCTTTTTATTCACCTTTTCATTAAAAATATGTTCATGGTGAAATCACATTTATTCTCTTTGCCAGAAAACATGGGAAGGTAGCAAAAGAAAGAAACAACTTGGAAGAGATGGTGTCCTGCTTTATAGAAGGGGATGATCCTTTTGGTAAAGTGGTAGCACTATTTGAACCTCACTATAAGATCATTCTGACATCCAAAATAACAATAACAAAAAACTTATTTGAAATAGATTGATCCTTCTCCAAATAGGTGACAATATATTATGGAACCATAATGACTGTAGGCATTATCACATTAAATTCACATATTTTGCAGACTAGCAACTTATATATCCACTCAGCCAAGCTGTTTTCCTGCTGGTAACTTGAATTCTTATTTTAAAACTGTGCCAACTCCTCTTGGGTGTTCTGGTAATGACAATGATTTTCCTTAAGTTTTAGCCAAAACTTTTTCACTATAGTATCTTATGAAAAAGCCGCAACGTTAGGGCAGACCACAATGACCAGACAGGGAAAAAAACTATTTGGGGGAATTATTTTGATGTTTAAAATAATGGGAGGGGAGCATGTATTAAAAATAATATGCTGATTTTGGGGTATAATCTTATTCCATATACCAAGTTAACTGAGTACTAAATTACTGATTTTTTTTTAAAGCTGGATATGCTATTTAAAATATATTCTGTTCTTTATAGCAGTAGTTCAAAATGCAAAGAAATCAAACCAAGAAAGAATAGTGCATGATAATGACAAGCTCAGGGAAATGTATCTGAAATGCATAAACAAAGATACCACTAAGAGTAGAAAGTTATGACAGCTCAAAAACACTTTTTAACCCAAGGAATACTAGTCATTTGAAGCATCTACTCTACTGCTGTCTCACCTGAACATATCTGAAAACCATTCATCTCAAAATAAAAGACATATTGGTTATGAAACCCACAGACTCCTATAGGATGTACAGTGTTACAAGTGCTGCTCCATCAATGTATATGAGCCTGGAAGGTTTTTAAAAATATGACAATACAACCATCTAGGAAAAGTGTGAAAAGTGAAAAACTGACCTGATTGATGGAGTTGGCAGCGCAGGATGCAAGGCCTGTCCCAATAGAAGTAAGCAGGAAACACGGCAAGTCAAAAGGGCCCGGAGCCAATGCAAATCCAGCTGAAGTGGTACTTACTACTAGAGCTGTAATACAGAAACAGAGCAGACATACTGTTACCAACAAGAGTTCCAAGTGTAAAGGCCAAAAAGACAAAAAACAAGCCATCTTTCATACTTTGTGTTAATAACACAAAGTACAGGCTAATCTTTGGTTTAAAAAACGTCCACATTTTTCTGATTATAAAAGCTACATGTGCTAATTATAGAAAAATGTTAATTTTCTTTTAATTCCATACTCAAGAGAAAAAAATAAGGTCAATCTTCCAGATCCAATCATTTACTTACTTATTCAACAGACATTTACTGAATACCAAATTTGTAATCAGTATGCATTGTCAGGGATACAGATATATATGGTATTATTCTTGCTCTTAGGTAATTTGAAAGGGAGATGGCTGATAAACCTTAACCACTGTAACACAAGATAGCAAATAATAAGGATCCCAATTCTGTACAAACTCCACATAAAACTAGGGGAGGGCTTGCCTATAAGAGATGATGGTCCCGGGGGTCAGAGAATGCATAGTGGGAGATGATAATCCTACAAGCCACCAACAGGAACCAAGGGAAGAGGTGAGGTACAGAAGCAAAGCCAGACAATTCGAATATCCACCAAGGCTGCTCCTTTTTGGTAGGCCCTGGTGCTTCTTTCCCGGGGTTTACAGAAGCTGACAGAGTCAGAAACTGTTCAAGAGTGGTGCTGATATGGAGCTGCAGAAATCCATTGGAAAAAAATCACCACTAGGGGCAAATCTGGGAAAGCTTCAAGAAGACAGCATTTAAGTTGGATCTTCAAGAGGGGATGCAGAGAAAGGAGGAGAATGGTGGGATGAGTAACATTACATGTACACAGAAAATTCCAAGAACAGGCACAAGGGAATGGAAGACCAATGTCAAGAATCTAAAGTATGTGTGATATCATCTACCTAGCTTCTCCAACCAAAAACCTAGGAAGCATATTTGATCATCTCCTTTGTCACTCTCTATATCCCATTCATTACAAAGTAGTGTCTGTTCTATCTCTACAGTGTGTTTCAAACCCATCACACTGCCAGCATCTAGTCCAGCAGTTCTTTACCAGGGGTAGTTTTGCCCCCCAGGGGACATTTAGCATTGTCTGGAAACATTTTTGATTGGCGGGGAGGGTGTCACTTGTCTTTTAGCGGATAGAGACTGAGGATGCTTCTTAACATCCTGTGGTGCATAGGTCAGCCCCCAGCAACAAGGAATTTTCTAGCCTAATATGCCAACAGTGCTGAGCTTGAGAAACCCTGACCTAGTCCAAGCAATGACTAGCTTACTCCCTAGCTGGTCTCCTTGCTTCCATCTTGCCTCTCTTCAGAGTGATGTTTTTAAAATGAAAACAGATGAAATCACAGCGTTGCCTTGAAAATTCTTTGCTACTATACCTGATATGAAATGTAAACTCTTTACTCTTTCCCTGCTAATAAGTGCATCTCACACCTCTCTTTAGCTCACTCACTAGTCTCCATTCATGAGAATTCTTCTGTTCTTTGAGCATTCCAAGCTCTTTCTTGTCCCTGGGTTCTTGTACTTTTGTTTCCTCTGCCTCTTTCCATGTCTGGCTCCTTCTCATCCTTCAGATCTCATCTGAAATACTACTTGCTAAAGGGAACCTTCCTGATCACCTCATCTAATGTAAGCCTCCCCAGTTACTCCCTCGCTCACATCTTCCTTTTATTTCCTTCATGACACTTATTACACTCTGACTCCTGATGGAAATACAGGCTCCATGAAGACAGGACCCCTGTCTGTGTAGTACACTGCTATATTTTGGAGGCTATCACAAGCTAGGCATAAAGCTGTATTTACTGGAAAAACAGGAGGAAAGCTGGCAACTGCCAGACTGCAGAATAGTAAGCTGAGGAGTTTGTAGTTTGATTGGTTGGCAGTGGAGAGTCACTGAAAGTCTAATGTAAGAAAGCAATCTATAAGTGAAAGTATATGTACCCTATGAGGGTATATGTACCCTTAGAGGGGCAGAGAGTTTTGCAGATAAACATTTGAAGAGGCCATATCATTAATTCACTGCGAATAAGGGTTGTAAAAATGGGATATTTTGATTAGAGAATTGTTAGGACCTGGTAACTGGGAGAGGTAGGAAGATAAAACGACAAAAAAGAATGAATGGAAATGTGCACTTTACCATTTACCATGCACTTGGGTGACATGGAGAGGAAAGATAACATTAACAGACATAAGGACATTAGGGAAGGAGGTGATGAAGCTAGCTGGCCTTAGGAACATGTGATGTTTTGAGAAACCATAGGACATCTAGGTAGAAATATAAAGAACGCGGATGAAATACGAAACTAGAGCTCAAGAGGGAGATTTGGGAAACTGGAGAGGCACGAAGCTCTGAAGTCACCAGCCTAGAGGCCATGGCTGAGCCTGAAGGAATGGATGAGATCAAGGGGCAGCAGGTACAATGCAAACAAGTATGTGAAAAAGTCAGACTTTTACAGATTGAGGGAGGGAAAAAAGAATGAAAGACACAAAGAACATTTGGAGACATGCATCAAAATGACAAGGTGGCATGGGTGTCCAGTAACCATGAGAGTTTCTCTAGCATGTACCTGCTGATGCCAGGTACATGCTAGAGAAACTGGTAGTTCCTCCTAATAATCATGAATTGGCCGGCATGTTCTTCAATCTAGTCTTATCAGCAACTTACAGTAATCCTTTATAGTTCTACCATATGAAAAGCCCCTTCCCTAATATCTAGATGGGTCACGGATTTCTTGATATTGCTAAACCAAAGAAATACTTTGGCTGAGTTCAATGATAGTTTGTAAGGTGCCTTAAGTATGACTGTCTCAACTCAAAGTACCTAGAGCACAAGTATTTTGGCAAGGGGTCCTTCCTTTATCTCAGTTGCTCCCCAATACAGTAGTGTATCCGAATCTCCTGGGGGAAGATTTACCTCCAGAAAATGAGAGACATGCACAGATATAAGTAGAGAGCAAGGTTCAGGAATGAGGATGCAGGTTTGGATAAAGATTGCAGGAAGATGAGCATATTAGGAGCTGAAGGCAAATGAGAGGCTAATCAGAAGTCATGAAGACACACACATTGAGGAGAAAGGTAGCATGGCTGAGGTGGTGAGTTTAGGCCAGAAAGCATGGCTGTCCCCTCTTACATGTCTCTGCTTAGGGGTACAGCCTGTACTGGTCCATATATGGTATATAATTCATAACACAACAAGTGCACACAAGGAACCTAACAGCAACAAAGAATCATACGGAGCAGAGGGTAGGAATCAAAGGTAGAATACTCAATTTCAAAGTAAACATTCTGGAAAAGTTTTAGCTGTCTAATTCTTTAACAACTTATGTCCAAAGGAAAATGCCAGGGTGATTCCAGACTCTGAAAACAGCAGTTGCAGTACATTTTACCCTTGTGCCAATGGGAAATGAACAGTCTCTCATAATAGTCCATTTAGTTTTACCTGCACACATTTAATGACCATCAAGAAAGGCACTATTTTTAAAGCAAACAACAAAGCTCCATTTAGAATACTCAAATAGCACCATCTTTGAGGAAGCTTTTTCGTTCTTTATAGATATCACACCATAAATTGTAAAACCTCCTGGACAGGCCAGTGTTAAAGAACAAGAGTCATCTTGTTTTGCAAGACTCAAGAGCTCTCCAGATGGGTTAGGCGACTCTTTACATACTGCACAGTGCATCAGTGACAACCAGGACTGGAAGAAAAATCCTTAGCATCCAGGCTGCCTCTCATTTGTATCACAATTCTACCATGCAGCAGAAAGGCTGATGGTATCAATGGGAGAATTTGAGGGAAAAGAGACTGCAGAGTTTTCTCTCTTAAAATCAAACTAAGTAAACTGCTTATCTCCATAGAGTAAATCAGCCAAAATACTTTGACTATATGGCCTTGAACGCAAAAGTAGAGTTGTTTACTACTCATAAACGACTGTAATAGTTAAAAGAAAATCTGCTATAACCTTCTCAATATTTAATTAATAAAATCTAGAGTCACCAAAATTGAGTGACTATAGTCAGCCCTCTGTATCTATGAGTTCCACATCTGTCGATTCAATCAACCTTGGATCGAAAATATTCGAAAACAGTTATGTCTGTAATGAGTACGTACAGACTTCTTTTTTCCTGTCATTATTCTGTAAACAATACAGTATGATAATTATTTATACAGCATTTAGACTGCATAGGTATTATAAGTAAACTAGAGATGATTTAAAGTATATGGGAAGATGGGCATAGGTTACGTGCAAATACTACACCATTTCTTATGGAGAGAAGGGTACTGGAGCCAATCTCCCATGGATACTACAAGGGATGACAAATTATACTTTAGACATCTCTAAATATCCAGATCAACAATTTTTGTACTGTGCTTTACAAACAAAATTTTTTAAGTCAATTACCATCATAGTGGACAAGAAAGCCTCATAATCACTGAACTGTCAACAGTAGAAATATTCTAAAAAGAAAGTTCATTTTGTTTAAAATTGAAAAGTGTATGTAGTCACATGAACAAAAAACTGTTAATCAGATGAGGAAGTAGCTTGTTATTCTTTTTATTCACTCTAGAGCTTGATAGGGTGATAAAGCATAGAGAAAGTACATCAAATGTTTGACTGAATCTACTGATAAACTGAGAAGAGACAAAAAAGTGATTTATAAAAAGCTAACCAAGGGAAAAGGACAATGTTTTGTAAGATGTAACAATGAAGAAATTTACAAAATGGAAATACCACCTAATTTTAAAACATACAAATTATAAACGGTAATACATATAAAAATACTAACAACCATTATTAGAGAGAAGGAAATTTGAATTTTGTAACACATGTCTAAAAAAAAAAAACCCAAAAGCTAACAAATAATGTATTTATACTTATTTCATCAAAGCAATTAATTTGAAAAAGAAAGTCAGAGAGGACTGATAAATTGTACAAGTAAAATTGACCAAAGCAATATTCTCATACAACACTGCCATAACTGTAATTAAACTTTTCATTGATTTCCTGGGGTTCATTACATGGAATCATTTTGAACACCAGAATCTCATTAAAAGTGAACATAATATATTCTCTCATTAATAACACTTGAAATTATATTTTATTTGGTAATCTCATATTCTGTCCTTTCACAAATAAACATAAAATCAATGCTGCCAACAAAGCATGACCCATCCAATATAGGCCCAGAGGCACTGCACTGCAGGCCCAGGAATGGCTCTGGGAGCCCAAGGGAGACTAATATTCCCAAACCAACAGAGCTTAACTCATCCCCACTCCTGGGTGGATGGCCAGGTAGAGAACCTAAGCTTCTCCATGAAAAGAGATCCAGTAGTAGCCTTCACTAAAGATGGTCCTGCCTACTAGGTCCAATATGTTGTCCAGGATTCATCTGCTCCAGATGTTCCCTTATCTGCCTCTGCCTTCTCCAGGAATAAGTTCCTACTACATTTCCCATTAAAAAACAAAAACAAAACAACACAAAAACATTTTTTGCCAGATGCCATGGCTCATGCCGGTAATCCTGACACTTTGGAAGGTTGAGGTGGGAGGATCCCTTGAAGTCAGGAGTTCAATACCGGCCTAGACAACAAAATGAGACCTTGTTCTACAAAAAATAAATTAGCCCAGCTCAGTGGCATGTGCCTTTGGTTATAGCTACTTGGGAGACTGAGGTGGGAGGATGACTTGAGCCAGGGAGTTCAAGGCTGCAGCGAGCTATGATGGTGCCACTGCACTCCAGCCTGGGCAACAAAGCAAAGCCGTCTCAAAAACAAACAAACAAACAAACAAACAAAACACATTTTAAAATATAGAATCAATCACAATGAGATATGCCCTGGGCTACGGTCTGAAAGTCTGTCCACTCTGAAATTCATTTTGAAACTTAATCCCCAATATGACAGTATTGAGAAGTTGGATCTTTAAGCGGTGATTGGTAAAGTTGGGCCTTTAATCCTGCCCTCATGGATGGATTAATGCATAAATGGGTTAATAGACTATCATAAGAGTGGGACTGGTGGATTTATAAGAAGAGGAAGAGAGACCTGAGCTAGCATATTCAGCCCTCTCCACCATGCCATGCCTGTACCACCTGGGACTCTACAGAGTCTCCACCATCAAGAAGTCCCTCACCAGAGGTGGCCCTTGACCTTGGACTCCTTAGCCTCCATAACTGTAAGAAATAAATTCCTTTCTTTATAAATTACCTAGTTCCAGGTATTGTTATAAGCAACAGAAAACAGACTAAAACATCCTTGACTGGGCTGGAAGAAAGCAAACATCCCCAGTGAGAACTGCTTACGAGGGCCATGTACTTACGAGGGCAAAGGAAGCCCTACAGGCTGCCTCCAGGAGCTAAGAACAGGCCATGCCAGCAGCTAGAAGGAAACAGGGACTTCCATCCTAGAGTTACAAAGAAATGAATTCTGCCAACAACCAGTGAGCCTGGAAGAAGACCATAAGCCCCAGATGAGAACAGTCTCAACCAACACCTTGAATTCACCCCAGTTAGACCCTGAGCAGAGTGTCCAGCCAGAACATGCCTGGACTCCTACCTGTAGGAACAATGAAACAATAACTTTGTGTTGCTTTAAGCTGCTAAATTTGTGATAATATACTTCACTGCAATAGAAAATTAATATGTACTATAATGAGGGTAGCATTTTAAAAAGACTTGTCTACCAGCAACACAGAGGACTGATTGGAGTGGAGGAAAATTTACTCAGAGAATCACTTAAAGATTAGTGAAGGGCGCTAGGCAGGATGTGATGAGGGCCTGGGTAGGATGGCAACAGTGCCAACAGTGCTCACTGTAAGTATTTTGAAGGTGGTGAGAAAGAGCTTCATTACTGAATAAATTTGAGCAGTTACACGCCTGTAATCCCAGCCCTTTGGGAGGCCGAGGCGGGTGGATCACGAGGTCAAGAGATCGAGACCATCCTGGCCAACATGATGAAACTCCATCTCTACTAAAAAATACAAAAATTAGCTGGGTGTGGTGGCAAGTGCCTGTAGTCCCAGCTACTCAGGAGGCTGAGGCAGGAGAATTGCTCGAACCCGGGAGGTGGAGGTTGCAGTGAGCCGAGATTGTGCCATTGCACTCCAGCCTTGCGCCTGGCAACAGAACAAGACTCTGTCTCAAAGAAAAAAAAAATGTAAGCAGTTACTACAAAGGAGCTAAACATAATTCAGTACCTCAAATAATCAAATCCAAAAAGGTCAAAGAGGATTTAGGGTCAATTAGTCTAATTTCTCTCCTAATATAAATGCCTTCTCTAACATCTCAGTGTACATTCTCTGCAAATCTGGTGACAGAAAATTATTTCTCCCTGGGCAACCCCTTATGCTACAGAAGAGCTCTAGCTGTTCGACAGTTCTGTCTCCAATCAAGGCAGAATCAACTTCCTTGAAATACCTACCTAGGATGTAATTTCGGTGCTGTGGAGCAACAGGGAATTAACTTTTTCTTTCTTAGCACAACCCTTCAATCATGCAAATCCAACTATTCCTAGTTTCTGTCCCTCCAAGCTAAATGTCGCTAGTAACCAACCATGCTTGACTTCCAGGCTCCGGTCCATGCCAACGGCACCTTCTACAGACACAACAGTTTCTCACTGTATCAAATGCACTGAGCACAGTGTCTGGTAAATAATAAGGGCTTCATTAGCAGTGCTCTTGGAAATTATTAAAAAGTGGTTCATAAAATTCTAGACGAAATATTTCTCTGGCCACTACACTTGGACTTTACATTTCAAAGCAGTGCCTAAAAGAATTTAGAGAAACTACAGAACACTTCACACCATACTCCGTATGCTTCCATATTATAATCTAAGTTATCTCTCTGTCTCTTCCAGGGAGTGATCGGATAGCAACCCTTTAATAAATGTAGGCTAATAATAATAATGATAAAAACAAAACTTACAATGGCAAAGCACTTTAGTGTGCCAAAATGCTTTTACATGTATTTAAATCTCAAAAATACTGCACTTCAAAGAAAGGTGTGGACATCGTAGGGACACGATAAGAAAATAGGAGAACTTCTACTTATGTTTAATTTTTTAATCCTTTCTTTTTAAACCCACGTTTTGCATATCTTAAAATGAATATATCAGTGTAAGAATACATGAATTTTATTTATATATAACCATGCATTTATAGTATTTATATATAATATCATAAGTATTATAAATATACGTAAGTACACTTAAAATTCCTTTTACTGACAAAGTACAGGACTAATAAACTCTGGAGAACGTGGCTCTAAAATAAAAAGCAAAGCAAGCAATTGTAGGTACTAATGTCTGATTTTCCATATGGAGAACGACGTGCAAATTACCGGTAGTAAAATCTACCAGGGTCTAATCAAGAGTCATATGGTTTATGTATAATATTTGGCTCTCTCTTTTTTTCAGAGCCAGGGTTTTGTTCTGTCACCCATGCTGGAGTGCAGTGGCACAATCACAGCTCACAGCAGCTTTCAATTCCTGGCCTCAAGTGATCCCTCTACCTCTGCCTCTGCTACCCAAAGCACTGGGATTACAGGCATGAGCCACCATGCCAAGCCAGAATATTCTTTAATAAGTACTACAAAGACTCATTTTCAGAAAAAGAAAATTCCACTAACTGAAGGGAAGATGCACATACAAACACATAGTCACCTACCGGATCAGAAAATCACAAACCAAGACAAGACAGGCTTTAACACTGTATCCCTGGCATAGGATCCATGATAACGTTTCTTCCTCTACAGATTTTAGGGGGAATTGGAAGAAGTCACAGAGGGAGCCCCATATTGGGGGTGGGCAGAAGCAACCCTGTCATGCATGCTGTTATTTCTGCAACAGAGGGGGCTTTATCTGTCACCCATAAATGGAGGCTTTTACAGGACTGGCAGTACAAATTTAGCCAGCCTCCCTAGTTCTAACCTCACAGTATACTTTCTGGGGCAGCAGTGAACCACTTGAAATGTTTTGCCTTTTCCAATATGCAAGAGGTTTTCTTGGAGAAGCAGCTTTACCGAGAATTTTTTTCTTTAAGACTCATTGCTTCGGGACTGTTGGTATCTGAGCATAAGTATAATAACTGTACTTAATTTCCTTTCTAAAATCATCAATTAAAAATAACGGTAAGGATTATGTTAAAAAATGGGTCAGCTACATCTGGCTTCTCTTATTTCTCTGTCTCTTAATGCCTCACTATTTTTCAGCACTGGCCACAAAAGAACTAAGGGAAAAAAACAAAAGTCCAAAAAATCAATTTGGATAACTATCAATTCTGATAAAAGATTTGGTAGCAAGATTAAAGCCACTGGCTAAGTGAGATTTTGAGATTCTCTATAGATTTCAAATCATCCTTGTAATCTATTAGATTTCATTATCCTTGATAACAGATACTATATGCAACATTGTAATCCAAGTCCCATAAATTTGACATGTAATCTCTTTAAAGCTGTTTAATGTAGAAAGTTGACCAAGAGTAGGCAGTTAATGAATTTGTATGTGTTTTTGTTTATGTGTGTGTCCAAGCAATGGACTTAAGCTTTTGTTAGTAGATCTCAAAGTTCAAAATTGTATAACCTAATTCAGAGGAATGAGTTGTCTTTTTTTTATTTTTAAATGAGAGTGTACTTTTTACTAAATAGCTGCACTTAATGATTTTCATCTCTTTTTTATTAGCACCTTAAGCTTCGAATAGTTGAATTTCTAATTTAAGTGAGTTTTTTAGGCTTCACAGCTTAGCAGAATTCTGTGAACTACATAATATAGTTGTCTTCCGAACAGACATATCAGAGAAGGTGGCTCATGTTTACTGTTACGTTCAGATGAAAAGTCAATTGATGAGAGACATGGTATTTTTTTTCTCAGCCACATTAAAAGATATCAATCAGGGGCCTAACTGATTATAAACTATAACCACTTCTGGTTAAAAGACTTTTAATACAGATTTTTAACACCACAGCTGCAAAGGTAAGAATTTATTAGGGCTTCCTGTTTTCCTTTATTTTTCACACAATTAATGACGAAAATTAGACTGAAAGTCCTAGGACCAAATTAAATCTCATAGCTTCAAATTTACTAAGCAACACTGATAACAAAATGAAGCATTTAAGTATGGTCACCAAGGCAGTTCACCAGGAAGCATTTGGTTTATATTTACAGTTAGCATTCAGAAAAAGGAAAATGAAGCATCTATCAGGCCTGACAAATATATAAATAAAAGCTGTTTATATTAAGCTAATTTTGCAACACAGAGTGAGATCCTAAGCTTGTTCTTTCAATTATAGCTTTTCTTTGAACCAAAGAGCTTTTCTATCTTTTCATCCTATTTTTATTTTGTTCTTTTTAATAAAGAAACTCAATTTACTTCACATACTCAATAACCAAAAATTAACAACCTTTTAATTAACTAAAAAAAAAATTCCACAAAACTGATGCCTATAAACTAAAACTGATGAAGAAAACTGAAACTTTTAAGAAGCAGAAACATGTAGTTTCAAAACTGAGTCTGGCAAAAAGAAACTGTTAGTTGGACAGTTTTCACTAAAATAAAGCTTTATCTCAGTTTCATATCAAAATTATAACTGTGATTATCCAGAGAGCAGATATTGTATGAGATAAACATTTAAAATAAAGAATTAAGTCTCCATTTCAAGTATCATTCCGATTTTGATGGTATTTCGTGTTTAGCTACCTGTGCTTATTTTGCAGAACACATGTAACAAATCAGACCAAGTAACTACAAATGCACGGCTGCCTAGAAGTTAGATACAATGCTTTTCAGTCATCACTAACCGCTCTCCTTCTGCAGTACAGTAAAATAATTGATTATTTGCAATTAAAAGGCTAAGCTATTCAAAATTCTACAAATGGTGGCAACTGAGTTTGCTACACTTCTTTTCTCCATTAAGCTACTATTTTTTTAAGCACCTATTATTTCTAAGGCACTGCGCTGGGGAATGGGAATGTAATAGTTAACAAGATAGATGTGGTCCCGGACCTCTTGGGGCTTCCACCCTGATAAAGATTCAGAAAAGCCAATAGGCGTTAATTACAACACAAGGTGACAGTGATTCAGCAGGTGAAGAACCTGTGAACATAGAAGAACCTCCAAACCCAGAAGGCTTCCCAAAAGTGATGTCAAAGTTGAAGACTGAAGGATAAAAAGGAGTTAACTTGGCAAACACAGGAGTGGTAAGGTATATATGTTTGAGACAGAGGGAAGAGAAAGCACAAAATCCACAGGCTGAGAGAGTGCTCCAAATATTCACTCTTTATCTACAGATAAATATTCACTTTTATCTACAGATAAATATCACAGTAACTACAAACAAAAATGCATCTCTGCATCTTTGTAAAAGCTCACTGACATGCAGCATTCTTTTCATTCTTAATCATCAAGTTTATTTTTCTTCCTTCTTATTTAATATATTTTTAAAAGCTACTGGTAAATTTAAAACTTTATATACATTTTGGAAGGGTTTTCCAAAATAAACAGTTGAACAAAAACTTTCTTAGTATTTAAAGAGAAAATCTTGTAACATTCTTTTAAAATTCATTTCTTAGTATTTAAAGAGAAAATCTTGTAATATTCTTTTAAAATTCATTTCTCTTTTCATTCCTAAATCTTAATAAATAAGATGCTACAATGCTTTGCTTTGAAGTGAAAACCAAGCTCTTCATAAAACCCAAAATAATTATTATTCGCCCAGGCAAGTCTGACCTGAAGGTTGAGAGGCAGTCATTTGCTTCCCTAGAGTGATTCAAATAACATTCCCTCCACATAGTAGAGGGAGATCTGCTTGGATTTACAGAATGTAAGAGGACCCCAGATGTCAGCCTGAAAGTGCCATCCACTGAAGGGGACAAGGGCAGAAGAGGCAGAGGAGAGAAAAAGCAAAAAAAGGTAAGAATTCAGAAAACTAGGTTAGCTATAAGTTGCAGAGCTCTCTTTTAATGGGAAATAAACATCTTCTTGTGGAGAATGGGAAGCGAGGCAGTGTACTGAGGGTAAAGAGCTAGGAGAGTGTTGAATTGGTTTCACAGATTAGAAGAGTGTGTCTCAAAATATGTTATGGGGACCATTAAAATACAGACCCTACTCCAGACCCAGAGTGAAGGAATTTATGGAGGTAATAACTAAACATCTGCATTATAACAAGCATCTTCGGAGGCACATGAAGTTTGAGAACTCCTAGAAATAGTGAAGTTTTCTAGGTTGATGGTAGAATCTTGGATAAAGAAAACTGAGCAAGAAGGCAAAGCCCTCAACAACTGTTAGAATGCAACAAGAAGTGAGAGAGAGGAAAGTTTACAGTGTTCTTCAACATTCACTAACAGCTTTGCCACCTGACTTGCTTTCTGGTTTAGCTGAAGTTCCACCATCCACCTACACTTTTTCAGGAAGATGTATACTTGGGCTTGCTGGCTTTCCTCTGCTGCACAGTCTGGTACTGACTACACACAACCCAACACAAACCAGGAGTCTCCATATGTGTATTTGATTATCAAGATGATAGGGAAAATCTGCTGCCAGCTCAGTACACATCCACAACCACTACTGGAAAAGTAGACGCCAAGCTGGCAAGTCAGTCTTCATTTAAAGATACTGCATTTGAAGGACACATATGTGGTGGCAGACACAGAGCAGACTGAAGAGCGGTATTTTATTTTTCTTTGGAAAAACTGGTAGGGAAGAGGCAGGCAGCTTCATGTCCTCTTCCAAGAAGGGGATCTACTGGATCATGAGAGAGCCCAGTGAGGGCTATAAGGACACAGAGAAGTTGGCTACTGTCAGAGTTGACTAGGCTGAATTTAAGATATTTTGGCTTTTAGAATGATAGAGGTAAGAATTACACCATACTTTGTAACCTCCCTTGCAGCTGGAGGTAGCCACACTGCACACTCCTGACCAATGAGATACAATAGGTTCCTATCAAGAACATTCCCTACCAAATTAAGAGGCAAAGTCTTATAAGGAGGTTTCTGCCTTTCCACATTTCCCCCTTCATTCTTTCTGCCCAGGATACAATATGATGATGAGGGTATGAAAGTCATGATCCTGAGGACAAGAACCGCAAGCTAATGCTAATAGACTAAGAATACCAGGTATGTTGGAAACATCCTTAAGCACCAGCTCCAGACTCCTAAACGCAGAATCCTTGACATATGAGATAATTAAACCCTTTACTTGTTTAAGTCATTGCTTTTCAAGTTTTCACTTACGTGACGTTGAGTCAATTCTCAACTCAGTTTTTTTTCCTCCTTCTTTACAGTTCTCAATATATTTTGAGAGTGATTATCGTTCTAACGAAATTTATCTTTACCTTCCCCTAGCATCTACCACAGCATCTTATACTTAGAATCTGTTCAATTAAAATCCCATTTAATTTAAGGCAATTAAATCCCATCTTAACAATTAAATCATGAGAAAACAGAGGAGCTTAGTTAAATATATATATTTTTTCTAAGTTGGAACATTGGCTAAGCATCTGTACATCCCCAGCCTCACAGAAACCAACTGAAGTGATGAAATAAAAACGAAAATCCAAGAAAAATCTGCATCAGCAATAAATGAGGTAAAGACAGGATACTAAAAACCTCAAGAAGTATTTGTTAAATATAGCACAGATAAGACTAAATTGAAGACAGTTACTGAGGGCTGAGTCACTACATTCATGATTTAAATAACAAAAAATACCTACTAATAAGGAATGAATAAAAATGGGAAATAAACATAGGAAATCAAGGCTATTCGAACCATACCCATTATTCCTTCTGGTGAAGAGCAAGGACAGAAGCCAGGGTGAGCCATGAACAAATGAGCCCACTCCCCAAAAAGTCTCTTTGTCACCACAGTGCAGGAGAGCTTAGAGGCAGCTATATCATAGCTAGAGGGACAGAAAGGGGTAGAGGGTCACACCAAAATGAAAGATGGGGCCTTATCTTGACATAATTCTCACTGAGACAAGGCAGAACACTTTTCTGATGGCTTCATACAGTGTAGGAAGCCACCCACTGCCACCATACTTTGACATACTATGGCATTCTTCCAACTCCGCAAGCCACAGCACCAGAGAAAAGGCTGGACACAGATATACCATATGCAGAGAGGAGAAGCAGATGACACTAAAAACCAGGTTTGGGAAATAAGACATTGGCACTGTGGTTTCAGAAACATGATGAAAAAAACCTTTCGGAGAAAAAGTTCCCTCACTTGTTGTGCCCTCCTTGTCTCCTTCAGGCCACGGGACTGCTAAACCAGTAAATGCAAACCGATAGCCTCGGTTCCCCTCACTTAAAATGAGAGAGAACTCCAACAACACCAAGTGAAACTGTCAGGTGACGAATAAAAATCCAACCCTGAATCTGTTCAATGGATACATAATGAGCACATACCATGTGCCTGGCATTGCTGTAGGTATAGAAGACACAATAGTGCAAACAGACAAAATGCCCCACTCCATGGAGCTTACATTCATTTGAGGTGTAACTACTGTCTAGATAGTGTTGTCTTCTTTCTGGAATGAACAAAGATAAAGAGAGGTAAAATGAATCAATATGCAACTCATAAAAAAGATTCTACGAGATAAAAGAAAAAAAGTAGCACGGGAGAATAAGAGGCTGAATATATTTTGGAAAAGATGTACCACAGAACCACTAGTCTATAAGCTCCTCCTGAAGAGTAAAACCCATCAGGACAGAGACAGTGTCAGCCACTTGTACCTTATTCTGTCCACAACACTCAGAAGTGGATACTTGGAACATAACAGATGCTCAACAAACATCAGCTGAATGAGCAGAAAAAGTAAATTTGTACACTCTAGAAAAAAAGCAAATCCCATGAAACAAAGTAGGTTGAGAGAAGTAGTACACAGAAACAAAAACTGCTGTAGCAGAATGTTAGAAGTTATGAGATGTAATAAAAAGTAGATGGTGCAAAATCAAATCACCATTGTACATAACACGTTTCAGAAGACCCTTCAGAATGAAGCAGAAAATGATAACAAAGAAAGCAAGTAGAGCGAGTATAACAAAGAGGCAATTACCAAAATGAAATAATTAGCATAAACATGAAAAAGGAGATAACTTGATCGTTATTTGATTGTATTCCTGAAAAAAGAAATAATCAACTGAGAAAAAATTTTTTAAATACCCCCCAAATCATTTATCAATATATTCACTGATCTATTTAAGTAAAACTATAAAACTCAAGAGGCGTAAAAGAAGACTTGTATAAATGAAGATGATGTAATGGTAAAGTTCTCAATTCATCCCCAAATGAACATTGAAATCTCAATTAAAATATTAGCAGAATTGAGATAGGTATTCCAGGGATAGAGCTTCATAAATTCTTTGTGAATAGAACATTCAAAAACTGGTTAATGACTTATTAAAAACTAGTAATATCTCTATCTTATACCACTGACCAAACTACATTTCCTATCAATAATAAATTTTATTATAAAATATAAAATCATAAAAATATAGTATTAACTACACAGATAAATACCGTATTTACAAAATCTTATGTGGGAAAGCTTAAACATGGTATGAAAACCAAAAACTCATAGAAAATAGCTTTGGTTACATAAAATAACTTTTGGATGTCAAAACAAAGAAAACAAGACACAAACAACATAAGACATTTATGACAGATGTATATAATGGGATCAGATCTTTAGTATGTAAAGGATCCTTACAAACAAAAAACAAAGACAAACACAGAAGAGTAGGCTGGGAGGCAAACACGCCTTTAACAAAGAAACACAAATCACCGCTCAGCATATGACAAATATAAAACCTCATCAGTATTAAGTACAAAATTAAAAACTTAAGTGCTACTTTCACACATTGAATTGACAGTTATTTAGAAAAATACATGATCATCTAGCATTCATTGGTGAAGATATGGTGAGATGGCTAACATAAATTGGTACAACTTTTCTTGCGGGGAATCTGTTAATGAAAACTGAAAGCTTTAAAATGCATACCCTTTGACCTAACAAGGCCACTTATATATACTTCTAAGAAAATCATTATAGATTTAGCTTGTTTATTATAGTACTATTTATAATGATAGTAAAGTGAAAACCCTAAAACAGGAGAAATAAATAAATAAATCACGGTATAACTATGCAATGGCATGATATATACTCATGAAAAACAAAGGTATACTTTGACACAGTTCACTTTGAGAAAAAAAATATGTAAAAGGATATATGTAAAATAATATTACAAATCTTTATTTTTAACAGCAAGAAGAGACTACTTAAATGCTCATTAATAACGAAATAGTTCAATAAACTAAATATATCTACACTATGGAATACTATCAACCCTTACAAAAAGAAGGTAGATTTAATTATATTGGTGAGTAAGTATGAGGAAGATATACCAGTTAGGGAAGAAAGCAAATAACTAAACAAAACATGTGATATGACCCCATTGTAATAAAACAAACAAAAGAGAAACCATGCACTAATGTAAAAACTAACCTTTCTTGAACATTTACTGGATACGGCAGTGAATCATTTGCTTACGTTATTACTTACAATCATCACAATAATTCTTTCAAGTAGGATTATCTCCATTTTGCAGACAAGTAAACCAAGGCTTGGAGACTTGAAAAAAAAATGTGCCTGTAACCACAAAACCAATAAATTATAGACCAGGGATTCCAACCCAGTCAGTCTGACTCCAGAGGCTATGCTGCTAACATTAAAACACACACTAGGCACAGATAAAGGCTGAAAAACTGTATGCAAAAGCCTGGTTTGTCTCTGGGCATGGTGACTCATGCCAGTAATCCCAGCACTTTGGTAGGCTGAAGTGGGTGGATCACCTGAGGTCAGGAGTTTGAAACCAGCCTAGCCAACATGGTAAAACCTGTCTCTACTAAAAATACAAAAAATTAGCTGGGTGTGGTGGCAGGCTCCTATAACCCCTAGCTACTCAGAAGGCTGAAGCAGGAGAATCTCTTAAACCCAGGAAGCAGATGTTGCAGTGAGCCGAGATCATACCACTGCACTCCAGCCTGGGAGACAAGAACAAAACTCCATCTCAAAAAGAAAAAAAAGCCTTGTTATTGCATGGCCTGAAGGGACTTTTTGTATATTACGTGTTTGCGTTTTCAGAAGATGCTACTTTTAAATTTTAAGTCACCCAAAACAGGGTAAACACGCTGATATACAAAAAGACATAAGGAGACTATTAATTTTTTTCAATCACAGAAAGCATTTACACTATGATCATAAATTTGTTTATAAAGCAAAAATATATGAGACACATAGAAAAAAATTTCTGGAAGGCAATACACCAAAATCTTCAAAATGGTTTTATTTTGAGATAGTGAAATTCTAGGGGGATTTCAATCTTCTGTTTTTGCTTATCTGTATTTTCTATTTTCTCTAAAATACTTACTAGTCATATAATGGAAAATAATACTGTAACATTTAGTAAGTATATCATTAAGGTACATATTTCAAAACATAAAGTAAAATTCAAGAAATCATGGTAATTCACTCAGTTCATACTCAGGGAATGATAAAAACCCCTTCATACAAATATTTAGTAACTGAAGATTACAGTAAGTTGACTTCTTAAACTATATAAGCGATCTAAAATGAATGCGTATCTTCCATTTCTGCTTTTTTCTTTTAATAAAAAACAGTACTCTAGGCTCCAGGAGAAAAAAAATCTACTGATATACTGTACTTCATATAAGTTCCATTAACAGCATAATCTATGGGCTCCAATAAATAATCTATTTCAGTGTTCTGTCTCAAAAAATGTGATGCAGCTTTTCAGCACAGATGTTACTCAGGAAAAAAAGTTCTGCTTTTTATTGACCTATATTAAGTATAAACTCAGTTGAGTCACCAAAGCCTCTTATGATCTTAATCCAAATAAAATGTCTTTACCCCAGTGTGGTCCATGCAACAAACTCCAAAAACATATCGTAAATAGCTCAATTGGCAAGAGAAACTCAAGAAAGACATTATTCCTTCTTTATAATCTCAGCTTTACTTCCCTTCATTTATAAAAATAAACCTTTAAATGGCATTAGCACCAGCAAACATTTGGCCCATATCCTGGTCTAAATGCCAAGGCAGCAGGCTGCCACACCTACTATCCCACAAATGAAATGTAAGTATGAGCACTATATGGCCCTTCACTTATTCTACAGTTAATTATCCTCTGTATATTACGGCTATAAACAAAAGGAGGCAAAGAAAGAAAGGCTAGTTCTATGAAAGTGATCGCTGACTCCCAGATATTTCTGCCTTGGCTATCGTTAGCTATAAATGAATTGCCAGAGATGTTAAGAGTCCAAAAGAAATCAATTGACAGATATCAGGTATTTTCTCTAAAGAAAAAATCCTGCTGACTCCAAGACACATGTGACTTCAAAAGTAATAAACTAAATAGGGAAGAAAAAGGTCAGATGAGAGGGTAGGGGTCACCCAAAGGGTGCTGCTTCTTTAAATGGAATAAGCAGAAGGAAATGACTTTAATTCAATTAGTTCATCCAGAAACCTGGGGCATGGAATATATAAAATAATACAAGGCAAATTTACTGCCCTGGGACTTTTCCATCTGTGTGTGTAGGTGAGGCTGTTCCCTTTTCTGTGATGTATCCGTCTTGCTTTGCATGCCTCTCTTGTGTGGTCCAGATTTTGCCCAGTTGGCTTTTCCTGCTGCCAATGGTAGTGACCAGCTCCGCTGGCTCTCACTAGGTGAGTTCTCTCCACATCCCATCAGACCACTCAATCTGGGACTGGTACTCACTGCCTGCATAACACCTACTTTGCTTTCTTGAAGTGTGGTCTAGGACCACCTGCATCAGAATCATCTGGTGTCCTCGTTGAACATGCAGATCTCTGGGTCCTGTCCCAGCCCCAGCGGATCTGAATCACTGGAAACAGTGGCCAGGAATCACTGTTTTAACAAGCACACCCTGAAAGCACATTACCATGCTGACATCTGGAAGACAATGAGTGGATGCACGCTATCCATAACAGTATGCACTACTAAATAATTAATTTATTAATTTCTTGAGATTTCAGTTACTACATTTTAGATATCAAATCCTGCATGTGGAATGACAATTTGGATATACAACCATATAAGCTACATAAAAGGAAAAAAAAATACAACAATAGCCAGAATGAAGAAAAGGAAGATGTGGCCAAGAAAAAAGTTAACTAGTTATCATGTTTTCCTCTGTTCCTAACGAAATCAGCATTATGGTAATAAACTTAAAATTATTTTAAAATGAATTATTTAAAGCAGCTCATTTAAGACTCTAAGAAGAAACAGCAATCATGATTCTCCAATTTAGCAACCAGTCAATACTGACTGCCTAATTGGCAAATAACTCTCACCAGCCAGGCTTCTCAGGAGGGAGACCTGCAGCATTTGTGCAGATCATGTCCCTTTATGAACTGGTTCTATTGTTTTGGCTTCTGTGACAGGGTCTTTTCCTGTTTTCCTCCCTCTGACCATTTATTTCCTTGCAGGGTCTATTAGATACCTTACCCAATCCTTAAAAGGGGATATACCCTGAAGCTCCGGTGACCATCAGCATGGTCACTCTACACACTGATCCTTGGTAACATCGATTACCATGACTTCACTGCCAATTCCATGCTGAACAGCCCTGGTTCTTCCAGCCTAATGTTCTCTCTGAGCTCTTGTCTTTCACGGCCACCTACCTGGATATGCCAGTAGGAACTCAAATTCCACTTATCCAATATTGCACTCATCACCTTTGCTTTAAACCTTTTCTTCCTTCCATATTCACATTCTTAAGTCTCAACACCACCGTTCATCTAGCTTTTCATTCCAGAAGCCCGTAATTGTTTCTAGAGCAGGGGCAGCAAATGCCAATGGGGGCAGCCAGGCATTAAATTTACTTTTTAAGAAATATGTGTATAGCTGCTGACATGTACTAGGCACTCCTATGTCATTTGCAAATGTTAACTCACTTATTACTCAGACCAACCCTATGAAGGAAGTACTATTATTATCCCTAGTTTACAGATGGGTAAACTGAGGCCAGTGAGACTATAAAACTTGTGCAAGGTCAGTCAGCTAGCCAAAGCCAGGATTTGAATGCAGGGGAATCTGACTCCAGAAGATGGCTCACTATGCTCTCTCTCAGATAGCAGGGCAGAGTCTAGAATAATCAACAACAAAAGGGCCCACGGAGCTGGAAAATACCTGCTTCACCTCAAGGTATTCAAACTCTCTGCAGCTCCATGCCCTCAGCTCTTATTTTAAGCCTCCTTAGCAATCCACTTCATTTATCTAAGGTCCTATTCATTCGATTTCCTTAATGTCTCATGTCTCTCTCCCTCTCCCTCTCTCTCTCTCTCTATCCCCCCCCCCCCGTTTTCTCTTTCCCCACCACAGTCTCAGTTCAGACCCAAGTTGTTTCTCAGTTGACCACCACTATTTGTCTGCCATCATTCTTGCTTCTCACTATTCTGTGCTCTCTGACAGACGGTCAGCAAACTTTTTCCGTAAAGGTCAGATAGTAAACATTTCAGGCTTCCAGGCCGTAAGATTTCTGTTGCAATTAACTCTGTCACTGCAGCATGACATATGCTCAGAACAAGTGGGCGTGGTTGTGTTCCAACAAAACTTCATTTATAAAAACAGGTGATCCTTGCTCTATAGTATTACCACAGCAGTTTTCTTAATCAAGCCTATTCCTTCTATTGAAATATATTCCAGATGGTTTCAAAGCCTTAGAGAATATGCAAAAATATAAAAGCATCAGAAGAAAACATGAGTGAATGTTTTCATAACCACAAGGTGGTGAAACATTTCTAAGCATGAAAAAAACAAATATATAAAAGTAAAAAATCTCCATGGAGCAAAGTAAAACAGAATAAAACAACAAAATACCACAAATAAAGAAAAAGAATGAGAAAAAACACTTGTAATGAATATGATGTATGAACTGCTAATTTTCTTTATTTACAAAGATTTCTAAAAAGTCAATGAGGAATGACCAAGGTATAAGAGCCAAATAACAGAAGAAAAAACATAAATGATCAAAATAGAAAAAAGATGCTAAATCTTACCAAAACTTAAATAATGAAAACTCACATAAAATCATTTTCAATGAGCAAATTGGCAAAATTGGTAAAGACTGTTTGCGCAGGAGAGGCCTCCACAGAGAAAGTCGAATTCCCAAATACTGTTGAGGGGAAGTGTAAATTATACTATCTTTTTAGAAACATATTTGTTGTTCCATTAAAGATTTAAATGTTTAAAGCTAGCTATTACATTTCTAAATACTGATCCTAGAGACAGACTCGCATGAGTCTGTCATGACATACACATAAAAGTTAAGCACAGAATTGCTTTTAATAGTAAAAAACCTGGAAATACCACTAGAGGACTAGTTAATAATGGCAGATCCATACAACAGAATAGTTTGCAGTGAATATTATCAGTAAAAACTATACCGTCATGAGAAAATGGCAAGTTGTATTTAAAGAAAATGGCAAGTTGTACACACACACACACACATACAGACACACACACACACAGACACACACAAACAGGAGTTCTCATCTAGAATGGTAGGAAAGGATACTTTCTCAGTTTAAAATATATGCTTCTGTATTATTTGAATTATTTTTTATAATAAGCCTATATTAATTTAATAGAAATTTTAAAATACTTAAAAGGTAAATAAATAAGATAAAACACAAAGTGATCATATCCCTGCAAAGAAGCTTCCGGAACTTTCCATGGCTATGATCTAACTCTTCAGCCGGATATATATGTCAATATGACAACATGACCGCTGCCTAACTCTTCAATCTTAATAAGCACCTCTCCTATATGACACTCAAGTCATACTATGCTACTCATAGTCACACTGTAGCTTTTTGCATGTGTCAGGATAACTCAGACTTCTTTGCTTTTGCAAAGACTTTTCCCTCTACTTACAATTCTCCTCCTCATCTCCCCTGCCGATTAAATATTCATTCACCTCGATTCCCTCCACAGGCAAAAAACAACCTTAGGGGAAATATACTACACATTAAGCAGACAATCAAATGTTTACCTATACTTGTTTGGAAACTTGTAGTGTCTCCCATGTGTCAAGCATGCTGTTGGATGCTTTCTATGCATTAATTATTTGATTTAATTCTTAAATGAGCTATTATTATTCCTGCTTTACAGATGTGGAAATCATCTCAATAAAGTTAAGGAACTGCCCAAAGTCTCACTGGCTAATAAATACCAGAGTCAAGATCTGAACTCACGTATGCTTGACTTTAAAGCCATATTCCAAGTTTTGAGAAGGGAGACTGGGGCCAAGAGTAGGATTAACAGAGGCCTTCAAAGGATGTGACTGGATATAAGACAGGCAGACCAGTCTCCCATGGAAGCAGGGGGAACAAGTATGGTGGGGTGGAAGGACTGGCCTAAATAGTAGCGCGGAGGGACAGGGAAAGGGGAAAAAGGTAGACTCAGAGGAACAGTTTGATCATTCCAAGTTACCCAGTGTTCCTTTAACACTAAGCAGGGTTGAGACAGAAGGTAATTTGGATAAACTATAGACTCGTGTAGGTTAGGAAAATCGAAAGCAATGTTTTGGGAAAGTTAGTTGTGATGACCCTGGGCAGCATAAACTGCAGGGTAAGTGGGGCAGAGAACAAAAGAAAAGAACAGTTAGGAGCTGCCGCAAAAACCAAGGGCCTCCTGTGTTTCCAACGTAAACTAGGAGGGCAGCTTCAGAAATGAGGATGGGAAAGTGAATCTCATAGACCTTAAAAAAGATTCTGTTAGTGACACAAATTAAAGATGAAGGGGAGAATGGAGAGCAAAAAGTGAAGAAGACTGGTTCTAACGTTTCTCCTCTGATGGAAGCGAAGAATGCTCTAACTGACAGAAATGGGTTGATAAGAGAGGAGAGCTAATCTGTAGGGTGGACGCGCTAAGTGATGGAGCACACAAAGAAGCTCCTGCTGTTGACAGAGGCCACATCTGATGCCTACAGGCTGAGAGGCCTCAATTTTGGGGTGGCATCCTTATAAGTCTAACTTATCTACAGTCATTCTTAACATGTCAGCAGCATGACACTCAGACCACTTGTGTAAATGACAAAAGAGAAATTCTTTAGAAACATGCTGATTCCTTGCTTTGCTATCATAAACAACTGAGACATGTTTTCAAGGGGATCACATAGAATTCATTTCACTGTTTTAGAGTTACATTACGTGAAGTACTACTAAGACTCTGTAGCTCCTTCACCAAACCCCTTGTGTCTATTAATCATTTCTTCAAAAACAACTTTCTTTAAGTAAGGCTGGTTGCTAAGGAGAGAAATTGTCTAGTTACCTCCTTTTGCCCTGGATTTCAAGCTCAAGTCTCTTTAAAAACACACAAAAAAACCTCACCACTCTTTCCCTGATCCTTCTCTACTCTCAAAAGCCTCCTTGTCTCATCTTTTCATCTGATTCCAACATTATTTACAATTTTCTGTCCTCAAAGAGGACTGGCTTTATCTTATTATTCACATTATAATCAGCCTCTTTATTCTCATTTAAGAATAATAAACCAGGTCTCCCCCAAGTCGCAGAATGACTTAGAACATACCTTCTAAACAGGGTTAGCCCAGAAAAAGCTATGTCAAAGTTTAGCTCTATGACGGGATAATAATGATGCTTTGCCTGACTTACAGGGTGATTGTGACAACCAAATCACTTAATTATGGCAATAAAATTTGGCACAGTGTGCTAGAATTAGGTTAAAAAAAATCTGGTTCCAAATCTTCTTTCAGGAAAAATGCACCCTACCTCCCACAGACCTGTGACAACCCCAGAGGCTCTACAAGAAGCAAAACATAGAAGTGAACTGGGAGACTCAGTGGCCACTGTGGGTTCCTATCAAGCCCAGCAGTGCAATTCTTCCCATTCCAGAACTCAAGTCGACAAAACTTAGTATCTTACTGTATTTTTACAGCAGGTATGAAAACACTAAAAACAAGGAAATAAGCAGGATAAACATTCCATTTTAATTTCAAAGGAAAGGGTGACAATTTTAAGTGCAATACTTAGAATGCAATACTATTCATAAGAATGTGTAAATAGAATTCAGAAAATTCAATTTCAAATCCCAATTAAATTGAAGAGAGGAAAAAATACTAAGAAAGGACCTGCAGTTCCAACTCATTCTTTTTGAGTGGTACATAACATTAGCTTTGTGTTTAACCAAAAATAAAGTTTCAAATAAGTATTTAAGTATACCGGAAAAACAAAAGTACCTGTGAGTTTGATTTTGGATAGTCGAGCCAAAATTCCTGGCAAATCATCCACTTGCAGCTTCATCTCTTTCCACTGCTTTTCCTCTTTTGTCTCTTTCCCTAAATCTATTGAGTCTTCAATTTCTGAGGCCGGCTCTAGTTCTATCAATTCCTTTTCATTTGGTTGTCTGGACAAAGAAAGGCTGGGTGGTGAAAGAGGTCTCATCTCATATATTTCTGCTTTGGCTTGACCTGAAGATGTTTTTTCAAGGAAAGGAGATGCTACCGGTTCTGGCTTGGGTTTTACTTGCTGGTTGTGGCTTCTGTTCAGCTGTGTCACATACTAAACAAAAAAGCATACATTCCTATAAAATCAAGGCCCCAAATGCTCTCAAATGGTTGTTTAGCAATATCTTCAATCAGTCCAACTTTTACATTATTTGAAAGCTTTTCCCACAGCTTTAATATCTGTTAATTCATCATATATTTATAGAGTGCTATATGGAAATCACTATACTGAGATATGGAGAATAAAATTCAAGCCTCAGTAACGATTTCCAATTTCTGTAGTTTAGAAAAGCCTAGAAATATACGATCCTTGAAAGAAAAATAAATTTATTTATTTATCTTCTTCAGAATTGTCTCTGGAGGCTTAACATTCCAAATACAATAAAAAAGTTTTCAGTAATCAAGAGCCCAGCCGGGCACAGTGGCTCACAACTGTAATCCCAGGATTCTTGAGCCCAGGAGTATAAGACAAGCCTGGGCAACACTGGGAAGCCTTGTCTCTACAAACAAAAAAAAAAAATTAGTGGGTCATGGTGGCATATGCCCACTGTCCCAGCTACTTGGGAGGCTGAGGCAAAAGGACTGTTTGAGCTTGGGAGATTGAGGCTGCAGTAAGCTGTGATCGCAGCATTGTACTTGAGCCTGAACGACTCTCACACACACACACAAAAGACAAAAAAAGAGCCCAAGTCAACTTTTTGACTTTCCATGTTCTCAGGCAAACAGCATAAAAAGGGGCTTAGTGGTAGGGCATAATCCAGGGCTGAATGATTTCATGGCAGGGCAGGATGAAGACCGAACGTGGGTTGTAGAGCCACATAGTCTCTACCACTTACTAGCCACCTATGCTGATAACTAGTTAAGTGCCTTTTCCACTACATCAGAAAGATTTGACGTTACATATATTAGTCTTAACAAAGAATTACAAACTTATGAATGAAGAGTTCCATTTACATAAAAAAGGGCATTATACATATTTGAATTTCTCCTCTAAGTATCCACCATTATCCTTGGCTCCCAACTTAAAAAGCCTGATCATTTCTAGAAATGTAAATCTCCTATCAATATATTGAGTTTTATTGAAATTTTAAGTTTTAAGTTAAAGATGAGAGAAATGCAAAATAGGACTTTAAATTATAAGTTTGCCATTCTTTCAGGCTGGTACTATGAGTTTTCAGCTATCATTTTGCAGTTCTATGACCCTTTTCCATTTGAGAAAATGGCAAATGCCCTCACTGGCAATTAACAGCAAGTTCCATATTGCCCACAAATTCACAGAGTCAACCCGATTGATGTATGTTATCAATGCCCACTATAAAAATGCCTAGAAAATTATAAAAACTGTCAAATTGTTTGAATTTATGTAGAAGTGCAACTGTTACAAAAGACTTTTAAATGTACTGCTGATTTAAGAAAATAAGAGGGTAGCACTGTTAAAGCAATTCTTTCTCTATTACTGATGTAGTCACAAAACTCCAAAGAATTTTAAAAGATGTAACACAACAAACAGTTCAGCTTTTCCCAATTTTGGCTAGGTTGAAATATGTCACACGTTTTCAATCTTTCTCTAAACTTAATCAATAAGTTCAGGATCCTACTTTTAACCTCAAACACCAGAATTATTCTGGTTTCGGTTAAGAATAATCAAAACAAGAGATCTGGATAAATTTAAGGATGCTAAATAAAAGTTCTTTTCCAACAGTATTTCTTAAAACTTTTATTAGATAGGAATTTCTGAAGTTCCCTCGTACAGAGAAAAAGGCAGAAAGTAACAGAGTAAGAATGGTCTTCTAAACATACCATGCGTCTGAGGAAGCTAAAGTGCTGAAATGTAATCCACTGCTTATTGACATTCCTGACAAGATGCAAGAACTTGTGAGGGGATTCCTGTATTGTTCTTCTTTCAAGATACCAGACACATCCTCCTACCCAACCTATAACAGAGAGAGAAGTGGAAGAAAGGTTAAATGATTCGTACTTCTTATCAAATGACAACTACACCTCCCCAGAAGCAAAGCCAGCTACTAAGATAAGTGCTACACTCTGTGATGGGTCAGAGCTTTGAAATAATCTAATCCAGATTCGTGAATAATGCAATTTACCAGCCCTACTCATTGTTTAAGTCAGTCTAAGTATTCAGAAGGGCCAGGGAAAATTTTTCAGGATCACTATGCTTTATTACATTACATGCTGAAACGACCACACTACAGATCTTTTTAAGAAAATATAAAAAAACCAGTTCAGTCACTTTTTCAAAAGTAGAAAATAAAAAGCACAATTTTTTAAGATAAATGACAATAAATTGAAATATATATATATTTCAGGTTAATATTTTAACTATATAGGGTAAAACAACAAAAAGGAAGAAGAAACTGTTCTCCATAAAGTATGACTCTATCAATCTAGTTAGAAATAAGCTATTTTTGTTGTATCTAAATTTGGCTTTTAATCATTCTACTGAAACTTCTCTCAAATATCAACAAATCCAATGCTTCTGCCTTGGTCCTCATCCTATTCAAGCCTCTGTCAAGCCATACAACACTACAGATTCTCCCGGTGGCTTCCATGACACTAAGTGTTCCTGGTTCTCTGCATTCTACTTCTCAGCTGCAGATGGTGTCTCTCCTTGCTATGTATGCCACTTTGAGGTAGTCATGGTCCCTCTTTCTGAATACTAAATATTGTCCCTGAGCAAATGTAACTATAGGATAATTCTGATCTTCAAATCATTTCTAGAGTCATTGGGCCTATTTCCATCTCTTCTCTTGGTATCTCCATATGGATGGATTGCAAATGTCTTTAAGAGCATTGTATTCTCAACCAATCTCTACTCTGTTCCCTATTGCACATAAAATAAGTACCTGTTTAAGACTTCAGGAACATCTTGAACTCTCCCATTAACACTTAATAACCATCAAGTTCAATCTACTCTGATATACAGATCAAATCTGCCCACTTCTTTCCACTTCTACTGATCATCTTACATTTATCACCTTACATTTGGACCATGGTAATGACAGTAGCATTCAAGTCAGTCATCCTGCCTTCAGTACTTCCTTTCCTTTCCAATCCATGTTCTCAGAGGCAAGTTTTCTTCCTGCAGCCCTGAATACATGGTACTCACACAACTCACCAAAGCAATATTACCCATGACCCTCCACTAAAAACACTACACATTTCACAATTTGTTTATCTGTTTCTGTTGTTTCCTTGTTTGCACGCCACTCTGTCAAATTTTCCGTCTTATGACTATCACTTTACGCTGTGTTGTATGACACTTTTTCATGCAAATTGTTCCCATCAACTAAGTTTTTAGTTCCTTGATGGCAAGAATTCTTCTTTACTCACCACCTTTATACAACAGCTCGCAGAGCACTTTTATAGAATAAGGAAATAGTGTTTGATGACTAGACAGCCCACATAGCACACCTGGACTGTGGGAAAGAGAACTATCAAAATCCCCAAAACTACATGACAATTTTCTTAGACTGGAGAAAAATCACTTCTTCATTGAAATTATAGTCTCAAACTTGAGTTAATTATGACATGCTTGTTTCCCATAAACATGAAAATGTGTTTGCCTTGGAATCACCTTGGAAAATAACTCTTAAGATTAAGTGAGTGGATCACCTGAGGTCAGGAGTTCAAAACCAGCCTGACCAACATTGTGAAATCCCATCTCTACTAAATACAAAAAAATTAGCCAGGCATGGTGGGGCATGCCTGTAATCTCAGCTACTTGGGAGGCTGAGGCAGGAGAATCTCTTGAACCTGAGAGGTGGAGGTTGCAGTGAGCCGAGATTGCCCAGGCAACAAGAGTGAAACTCCAGCTCAAAAAAAAAAAAAAAAAAAAAAAAAATTAAATGGGTCAAACTGATATTTTACAGAATGGTAGTAAGAAGAAAAAACAGCTAGGAAACTGAGATTTCATTTAGTTAAAACATATCACATTTCTACGAATCAGTGCCTAGAAACTGAAAGACATTTCAGCCCTGTGTAAACAAATGTGAGTTTGAAGATACACAAATATTATAACAGACACATTAAAATTCTGGAAGCATGTGACCACATGTATTATTCACCATCAACACTGGTTCCTGATTTTAGGACTTTTAAAATTAGGTAAGAAGAAAAGTAGATTAAAAATGCTGACATTTTTTATTGTTTGAGATGTAGTCTCGCTCTGTTACCCAGGCTCGAGTGCAGTGGCAAGATCTCAGCTCACTACAACCTCTGCCTCCTGTGTTCAAGCTATTCCCCTGCCTCAGCTTGCCGAGTAACCAGGGTTACAGGCACACACCATCACACTTGGCTATTTTTTTTTTAATTTAATTTTATGTTTATTTTTCGTATTTTTAGTAGAGAGGGTGTTTCACCATGTTGGCCAAGCTGGTCTTGAACTCCTGACCTCAAGTGATCCACCTGCCCTGGCCTCCCAAAGTGCTGGGATTACAGGTGTGAGCCACTGTACCCAGCCAGTGATGACAGTTTTTAAACAGCTATAAAATACTTAGAACTTTTAGAAGGAAAATCAGGCATGATACTACTCCATCACTAACACTGTCCCAGTTTACCTTCTCTGCCACCTTGTCCCACCGTGCTGCTTTTCCATCAAGCTCTCTTAGTAGATCTTCCAAGTGGATCATAGGAAGTTATACAGGCCACTTACTAGCAGAGTTTTTGGCAATTATGTTCATAGCTTCAGGGAGTAAGCTGTCTATTAATTCCTTCCATACCACCACTGCAAAGACTGATCCAGCAACAAACTATGTGGGTCATACGCAGCCCACCTACTGGAACTGGAGAATTCATAGCAGTCAAGCAGAATTGTCCTATAGCTGACAATATAGAATGGAAAGGCAGAAAAACAGGTAATCTGAAGGATGCATGCTGGAAAAACCTCCACACAGAGGAGAAATTTCAAGCCCTACAAAAAGATGAGTTCTCTGGGAATGAGTGCCCGGGATCAGGATCAAAGAACATTCACAGTCAGGGATAGTAGAAGGTAAAAAGTGATTCAAAAAAGAATCACAGGCCTTTAAAAAACAACTTTTCATTATGGAAAATCACAGCCATGTGCAAAAGCAGAAGAGTACCATGAGCCCCCATTACTTATCCCCCAGCTTCATCAATTACCAAACCCTGGCCAATCCTGTTTCATCTATAGTGCCTCTCCACTTTACAAACCAAATAGGACATCTGAGATCACCTAGTAAGTGACATCATTTTATAGATGAGTAAACTCAATTCTAGAAAAGTCAAACAAATTGCCCTGGGATCACAGGGACCAGAAGAGAGCCATAAAATAACATTACAAGAAAGAAGAAAGCAATGTCACGGAGTCCCAGTGTCAACATCACCGGATGGTGCAGTGAGCTTGTGTGTGGTAGGTGACAACTGAAAAAAGTTTCTGGGATGTGATCAGAAGGCAGTCCCCGGCTTCTCTTTTCTGGCCTCTAACATGAACCATGGGCATCATATTCCTCATACAACCATTAGTTATCATCTAAAATATTGGGGCAAGACAATTCCTAACGTCCTCTTTAATATCTCCAAGGGGACAAATTTCATCCATCCACAAATAACTGTTGAGAGCAAACTATGTACAGTCAGTACTGTTCTGGGCACTGGAAACACAGAGATAACCCAGAGATGACCACTGTCCCTGCCATCACCAGGTTTATATTCTAGTTGGGAAAAACAAATAATAAACGAGTATATAAATAAACAAGTACAGACTGTGCTAACCATAATTTAAGAAATAAATGGAATGATGTGAAAAAAAGAGGTAGGGGGCCTAATTTATATAAGGCCTTTCTGAAAAGGTGACATTTGAGCTGAGACATTACCAAGAGTCCAGGAAGAACATTCCAGCTCCAATATACATTTGTCACAAGTTCCTTCGAGTGAAAGGATTATATTAAGGACCACTCAGGCAGTACAAAAACAAAAGTCTGAGGGGGACTACGATCCGCTGTCTGCAACTGTCATCATCATCACCGTTGTCATTATGACCCTCTATATTGGAACAAGGCTTCTGAGTGGAAGCAAAGTACTTTTCTTGTCATTGCAAGCCAGTGGCTAGTAGCTGAGGCTCTGATAAGCCACGAGGATTATGGATCCCCAAGGTTCTACTCTGCCCTCTCCTCCAGCTTCCGCTATCTGAAAACTGAAAGAAGCACTAGACACTGATCTTCCGCAGAAGCCGGATGAAGGAGGCGGTGTGGACCACCAGAGCCACAGCGCAAGACTGGACCCCAGCTCCGTGGCTTCTTCACTCCAAGCTACTCCAGAGGTCATTTCCCCCACCGCACTGGTGGCCAGCCAACCTCGCCAAGGGCTCCCCAAGGTTGCAGCCAGCCAGAACCACGGTCTCGCACGTAGCAATAAGAGAATTTTCCCCAAGGTCGTGCCCAAGGCGGGTACGGTACCTGTCAGGAGGCGTGAGGAGAGAGTGTGCGGAGATGCGGCCATAATTCCCGTCTGGCCGCTCCCGGGATCCCAGTGTCCTGTCTCCTCACCGGCTGCTGGGCGCCGCCATCTTCCTTCCCCGCCCTCTGTGGGAGTAGAGACGCTTCCGGGCCGTCACTTCCGGCGGGCGGGCTGCAGCGGGAGACGAGGTGGCTGGAGGTGATACGTAAGGACCCGCGGGAGTGTGGCGGGCAGAAAGGTCTGCGGCCTGAAGGACTTCCGGGAACCGCGAAGCACGGTGTGCCTCCGTTGTCATGAAGAAAAAGCCGCCCGCGGACGATTCGCCCGCGCGCTTGCAGCTCCCAGACTTTGACAGGCATCCTCCGTTGACCGGGTGAGGCGGGCAGGGCTGGGCTGCGGAGTCCTCGCGGGCAATTTAAAGTTACAGTGGCCGGGCGCTGTGGTTCACAATCCCAGTGCTTAGGGAGGACGAGGCGGGAGGATCGCTTGAGCCTGGGAGCTCGAGACCAGCCTGGGCAACAAAGCGAGACCCCACCTCTACAAAAATGTGAAAATTAGCCGGGTGTGTTGGCGCGTGCCTGTGGGCCCAGCTACCCAGGAGGCTGAAGCGGGAGGATCGCTTGAGCCTGGGAGATCGAGGCTGCGGTGACTGCGCCATTGCACTGCAGCCTGGGCGACACCGTGAGACCCTGTCTCTAAAAATACATTTTAAAATAAAAATAAAGTTACAGTTAGGACGCTTCCCAGTGACAGGAGCATCATGAGGAAATTGTTCTGGTGGTGATGCTTCCACCTCCCCGTCTGGTCAGTTACAGTTTACCATAATCTCTATCAAATGAGAGCCCAGATGAACTCGAGGTTACTTGCCCCTGAACCACACTAAAGGAACGGAATCATCCAGATATCTCCAGATGAAGAAGGTGTGTGGAGAGGTTCAGATTTGGTGCTCTGGAGTGAAATCCGTATTCTAGTAATGGCCTGGTAAACTTATTTGAGCAAATTACCTAAGTCCTCTGAACCTCTGTTATCTAGCAGTACAATGGGGTAATAATAGTACATCTTTTATAAGGTGGTTGAGAGAATTAGATAAATGTCTGTCATATGGGTAGCCAGGCACCTACTAGGTACAGGCACTAATAGATTATTACCTGTGTTATCATAAGTGTTGTGATTACCAGGGCAGATCTCAGCATCCCTTAACCCCTCAATCTTTTCAGATTGGGATTCCACAAGTAAAAAGTAGATTGAAGAAAAGATTCCGCTTTTGAAAAAGAAGAGCAAAATAGGTAATTGGGTTCTAAAAAGGCAATTTCTTTCTGTTTTCCATGATGAGAAGAGAGCTATTTTGGTTCACCTCAACTAACATTGCTAGGCCCAGGGAATGCTGAAGATATTAAGATCCCTCCCCCACCCCCCGATTCTGTAGGAGCTTACACTATACCAACAAGGGGACAAGAGGTGGTTGTTTATCACTATCAGTGTGATAGGGATAGTGTACAAAGTGCTGCAGAAACCCTGATGAGGTAATATTTCTGTGCAGATGGTTTACGGAAAGCTTCAGAGATTTAAACTTGGTATTCTGGAAGGAACGGTAAGATTTTTGCAGCATACAAGAAAGGGAAAGGACATTCCATAAAGAGGAAAATAACATTAAATACTATGTTAAAAGTTTTTGAACTCTTTATAATTTTCCATGTGCTTTTATAAACACTTCTTGTTTACATCTAGAGCAAAAGTTATCCTAAGTCGGGCACATTAAGGCTGACAGAATTTTCAGTAATCTGCTCAAAGTCACCTAGCTGTTGAGTGCCAGAACCAAGACCTAAGTCCCCGAAACCTGTGAGAGTGTTATTTTCACCATGCCGTAAGGCCGTACTCACCTAAGCATCTTGAAGAGTCATAGCTTCTGTGATTTATAAAACATAGTGTTTTAACCTTGGCTGTCTATCAAAATCAATTGTAGGACTTTAAAAAATTACAGATGGCCAGGTGTGGTGGTTCACACCTATGATCCCAGCACTTTGAAAGGCCAAGGCAGGCAGATCACGAAGTCAAGAGATCAAGACCATCCCGGCCAACATGGTGAAACCTAGTCTCTACTAAAAATACGAAAATTAGCTGGACGTGGTGGCGTGCGCCTGTAGTCCCAGCTACTCAGGAAACTGAAGTAGGAGAATCTCTTGAACCTGGGAGGCAGAGGTTGCAGTGAGCTGAGATTGTGCCACTGCCAGCCTGGGCGACAAGAGTGAGACTGTCTCAAAAAAAAAAAATTATAGATGCCTGAGCCACCTCTAGACCTATTGAATCTGAAGAGGTTTGTGATAGATGTAGAAGGACCTGTAATTTTCTTTTTAAACACTGGTGATAATGATACACAGAACTGAGAATACTGGATTCCAGCTTTTACTTGACAACACAGTAATGTCTAAAAGGTTGATTAACATGAATATTTCACTAACTCGCAAGTTCTCTAGGCTTATGATAGACAAGGGGTTTAATAGACATGCACCTTCTTGACCAACAGATTTTTCCTTTAAGTTTTTCCCAAAAGTGGGCACAAGGTAAGACTAAGTACACAAATGACTGCATAGCTTTTTATTTATTTGTAGACATTAGAGGCCAGTCACGGTGGCTCATGCCTGTAATCCCAGCACTCCTCAGCCAAGGAGGCCGAGGTGAGCAATCACCTGAGGTCAGGAGTTTGTGACCAGCCTGGCCAACATGGTGAAACTCCGTCTCTACTAAAAATACAAAAATTAGCTGGACATGGTGTTGGACACTTTTAATCCCAGCTACTTAGGAGGCTGAGGCAGGAGAATTGCTTGAGCCGGGGAGGCGGAGGTTGCAGTGAGCTGAGATTGTACCAGTGCACTCCAGCCCAGGCAACAAGAGTGAGACTCTGTCTCAAAAAAAAAGGGAAGAAATTAGAGTAAGTGTCTTATGGAAGAAATGCCTGTAAGATAACACATTCTGGCTTTACTAGTCAGGAAATGCATTCATCTATGTGTACTATTTGTAATAAAGTTAGTCTATGCCATACTACTCTCCAGGGAAGTAATCCTTTAGAGACACTCCTGGAATGAAGAGGGTTCCATGGACATATATATTGACTTGGCCATGAGTAGCTGCAAGGGAAGCAGGAGAAGCTGAAAACAGGGTTGCAGTGATTACCTTAGGCCAGTCACAATTCATCACTGTGGACCTAGCCATATTGCTGTCTCAAATCAAATTAACGTTAAACTGAGGAAGAAGTGGGGAATAGATTTTAGATAAGTAACTAAAAGAGTAGCACAACTGTTTGCCCCGTAGTTTTCCATACGTTTTGAACACAACCTATTTTGTTAAATACTATAAAAATGGGAAATGCTAGAGTCACACATACACACAAAACAGCAAGCATGCTTAAACAGTTTGGGGGATTGGAATATGTCTCTATCGACAACCTTTACTTAGTAAGGTGAAGTAGACTTTCTGGTTGGGGACTATCTTACTTAAGTAGACTTATCTTTCATGGACATATGTTCCTAGAAATTGCCATAGACAAGCTATGCTCTTTAGTCATTGCAGATAAGTAGGATTTTGAGATAGTCCTCAGAAATCTGTATAGCTTTCTACCTTTTCATTCCCAGATTTGTAACCTCAGGTCCAGAGAGATTAAGTGATTTAATCTATGATAGAGCATTGACTGTAGATATCCAAGTCAGCATTTTTCCATTTTATTATATTGTCTTTTTTTTGTCCCTCAGTCTACCTCTAGCATCTTCACTAATGAAATGGTGTAGGGCTCCACAGTTAGATATAGTATTTATTTGACTTTGGCTTTCACATTTCAAGCAAAATATATTGCATAGGCTATGTTCAGTATCACTTGTGGAAAGAGATATAAGAAATCAGAAGCATTATTTTTTAACTAAAATATTTAAAAAACATGTAAAGAATTGAAAGCATTATTTTTAGCTAAAAGCATCATATGGTTTTTGTTTTGTTTTTTTTGTAGAGACAGAAGTCTCACTGTGTTGCCCAGGCTGATCTTGAACTCCTGGGCTTAAGCAGGCCTTCTGCCTCAGCCTTTCAAAGTGCTAGGATTACAGGCGTGAGCCACTGTGCTCAGTCTGCTTACATATTTTTAAACAGTATTCATAAAGCTTTGTACCTTGTATCTTAAAATTAATATTTAAAAAGCTTGAGAACCTAGAAGATGGAAACTAACCTATACTCTAGTCCCATCTTGTCCTGTAGGTTGGCTGCTCTTTTGCTTTCAAATAAGATTTCTCCTCAGAGAGTCTACATGTACTGAATAAAATCTGCAATTTGTACCATATCACAACATCATAGTAAATGCTAACTTTTTCAAAGCCTCGCTGAATTTCCCACAATAGATAAAAACTCAGCTTTCTCTAGGACCTGAAGGGGAAAAAATTTCCAACCTAGTATGCAGGGTGTAACCAGTTGACATAGAAGTATGTGTTTGAAAACAAAATAGATTTCAGAACCTAAGGGTAGGCAAATGATTTGTATAGACTTTCTCCCAAGCAGACTTACAAATGCCAAGAAGCAGGAGGAAAAAAACCTTAACATCGTTAGTCATTAGGGAAATGCAAAGCAAACCTACAATGAGATGTCATTTCACATCCACTTGCACGACTCTAATCAGAAAGTTAAATACTAACAAGTGTTGACAAGGATATGGAGAAATTGGAACCCTTACAGATTGCTGATGGGGTTATAAGATGATGTGGTCACTTTGGAAAAGTGTAGCTGTTCCTTAATAAGTTAAACATTAAGTTTGAGCTGTATGACCCAGCAGTTCCTCTCCCAGGAATAGACTCAAGACAAATAGAAACATATATCCATACAAAAATGTACATAAGAATGTTGATAGTAACATTATTCATAATTGCCAAGAAGTGACCACAACCCAAGTGTCCATCAACTGATTAACGTGTAAATAAAATGTTATATATCTATACAGTGGAATCTTTGGCCATAAAATGAAAATGAAGTACCAATACATGCTATAATATGTATGAACCACAAAAACATACCACGTATAAGAAGCTAGTCACCAAAGACCACATACTGGATGGTTTCATTTAAATGAAATGTTCAAAATAGTCAAATTCATAGATACAGAAAGTAGGTTAGTGGTTGCCTATGGCTGGGAAAGTGGGTAGAGGTAAAAGAGAAGTAACTGCTAATGGATATGAGGTTTATTTAGGTTGGAGGAGGGTGAAAATGTTCTAAAATTGATTTTAGCAATAATTGCACAACTCTGAATATGTTAAAAATCATTGAATTGTACACTTCAAATAGGCAAATTGTATAGAATGTGAATTATCTATCAATAAACCTGTTTTTAAATTACAAATAACAAAACAAAAGCCTAAGGGTCCAATCAGGAAGAGCTACTCGAGGAGAACAGAGGTCCTCGTGTTGGACAGACTGCTCATCATCTACCACTGTGTAGAGAGGAAGATGTAATTGTCCAGAATAAAGGCACTTCCCAGCCTCCCTTGCAGCTTGGTGTGACTTTGCAACTGATTCTCAACAGAGGGATGCAAGTGAAAGCAATGTGTTTAAATTTCAAGAGTTCTTAATAATGAGGTACCAGCCGTGTGTTGAAGACAGCAGAGCAATAAAATAGGCAGAGTTTGGGTTCCTGCTGCTTGTGGAACTGCTGTATCAGTCCTGGACTGGTTTCATGAGGGACAAATAAACTTCTAATTTGTTTAACACAGTGTTTGGGTTTTCTGCCGCCTGTGGTACTACTTAATACAAACAATATATTATTAATGTGAATATAGATTAATAGTAAATTTAATGAGCTAATGTGCTCAGCTCATAGGTCAAAAGCGATAGCTGTTGCTATTAAATAACTGGCCATATGCTTTAATAAGCAATGATGAGAATATGTTAATAGTTTTTTAAATATGTGTTTTCAAAAGGAAAATTTAAGTGTAATATTCAAAAATTTATTTGTAATAAAGCAATTTGATGAATCTAGAAAAAGAAAAATTTAAAAATAAATAAATAAGGATTTGTATGTGCCTCCTATGCTATTTAGGAATGAGGATACCGTGAGCTTAGACAATTGGTCCCAATTTGTCAGACACAAAGTCTTTGATGTGGAAAATGGGAACTTATTTACTTCATAGAAATATTCCTAGAGGCCATCCAACTTACATTGTTCTCATTTACCACACTAGCACTTGAAAATTTGTTCACCAGACTCTACTTACGATTCTCTAGGATAAGGGTACTCCTCATCCCCAGAAAGTAATGCTAATATGGATAGGTTAAGAACAAGGCTATTAATGAGCATGCTGCTGAGAGTCAAGGTTTTGGAGAGATGATGAAAAAGGATGAACATACTGGGTTTTCACTTGACATCCTTTCTTTGGGGTCAGTCTCTTGATTTTCCTGGCCTTTCAGTTTTTCTCTCTCGAAATGTACCCTCCACCCCTACCCATCATCCTTGATGGTTCTTTCTCTCATCCCATCACATTGGGAAGGTGATGACAAGATGAGTCTCAATATGTCTCTTGCTTAAGAGGGATCTTCTGCTTTGAAAGAGACCCAGGGAAAAAGAGGGTACTCAGGCCCCTCCTAGTTAGACCCACCAGATCTAGCCCTGCTCACCAAAGTTAGGGCTTCCACATAAGCCTATGGGGCCAGAACTTTAATGTAATAATAAACAATGGCCTCTCTCTGGACTTATCTTCCATTAGTGAAGGTCCTGCAACTACAGTAAGTAATCGTAATGTGGGGCAGCATAGGGTACTTTAAGATTCTTCATTTGACTGTCTCTTCATGACATAACATTACTGAATTAGCTAGGGTCCAGTCAGGAGACAGAAATCACACCAATTATTTGAACAGAGAATTTAACCTAAAGAAAGGTTAACATGGTATAAAGTTGTTAACTAGGTAATCCAAAAGGCAAAAATAAAGTTAGGGTGCTGGTAACTAAGAAGAAGCCACCACGTCTATGGCTGAGGAAACAAGGAAGAAGTTGGAATTATTACAACTTAGAAACTTAGAGGAGCAGAAACTCAGGCAGTTAAAGAGGGACATTGCAGCCTTGCTTTTATCACTGAGGGAGAACTGATTGAGCTGGTTCTTTATGTGTTGGGAAAGCTGCAAATGGGGCTCAGCTGCTGCTGGGGATACTAGAAGCATTGGAGTGCTCATAAGAATTGCAAGCAGACAGGAATTAGAATGGAGGAGCAAGTCCTCCTTGGCCCAGTCTTGTAGCATTACTAAGGCCTCATTGGCAGAGATTGTGGTTTGCATTCTGCCAGCTCTAGGCACAATATGGAAGGGTAGCTTTGGAGCCAGGGCAGATAACTGATGGGAGTTATTTGAGTAGATGTTCCACTCCAAGAGTACAGATTAGAGTTTACAGTCAGTCTCCTTTGAGACTGAGTAACTTAAATCAGTTCCTAAGATCTCTTAATAGTTCCTCTGATTCATTAATTTAAATCAGTTCCTAAGAGCTCTTGATAGTTCCTCTGAATGGACTGATAATATCAGGCTAGGATCCTACCTAGAGTCCAAGATCACTCCAGTCAGACATTATACCTCAGCTATAACCTGCCAGCTACCCTTTTCCATCTTTACTCCCCAGGGCTTGATTCCACACATGAGTTTTGGAATACCAAAACTGAAAAGTGCAGTAATCTATGCAGAAAAAGGAGAAAGCAGCAGGGAAATGCACTATAACAAATTTTTGTTTTATTTATTTATTTTTTGAGACAATCTTGCTCTGTCGCCAGACGCTAGGCTAGAGTTCAGTGGCACGATCTTGGCTCACTGCAACCTCCACCTCCTGGGTTCAAGCAATTCTCCTGCCTCAGCCTCCCGAGTAGCTGGGACTATAGACGCACGCCACCACGCCCAGTTAATTTTATATATATATATATATATATATATATATATATAGAGAGAGAGAGAGAGAGAGAGAGAGAGAGAGAGAGTAGTAGAGACAGGGTTTCACTATGTTGACCAGGATTGTCTCAATCTCTTAACCTCGTGATCCGCCCACCTTGGCCTCCCAAAGTGCTGGGATGACAGGCGTGAGCCACCGCACCCGGCCACTATAACAAATTCTATTCACTGCCATAGCGTTCTCCCTTTTTAATAAAGAGACCTTGGTTTTGTTAAGGGAAGCAATATGCCAGCCCCAGGAGAGGAATCATGATTAAGTCCATCAGAGTACTCTCAGTCCCATTTCCACAGTTTCTTACAGCCAGTGATGGCTATGTTTCTCAGTTCTGGCTTGAGAGATATAAGGAGAAACTGGCTGATAAGGTTTTGGGGAATAATTTTGTTTACCACTGAAAGAGCTGTGCATGCAAAAGGGAGGTGCTCCTCCTGCCTTTGTTCTTTTATACTCAGGATGCAAGACTGTGGATGTAATTGCTGGAACTGAGGCAGCCACCTTGCAATGATGAGGTGACAAGTGTGAGAACAAGTAGACATGCCAAGGAAGGCAAAGCAGAAAAAAATAGAGCCCCGTTTCTTGAGGAAATTGTTGAGCTGCTGCACCAAGTCAGGAACATCTGTCTGCAGACTGATGGCTACAGGTGTGTTATGATGCTTAAGCTACTGTTTAGTTTTCTGTTCATTGCATCCTGGATGATGCATTCAATGAGTGGGACAGGGAATGAACAACCTGGCATCAAAGCTTGCCGAGGACAGATGACATGGAGAGACAACTGGAATCATATCAGCTTATCCAAAAAGGATATCATGTTTGACAAAAAACAGATTTGAATGTGGTGGCTGTTTCTTATATGACTTAAATCCATAATGGTTTAAATAATGCAAAATAAAAGAAATTTTGTGCAGATTTGCTTCCTGTCTTGTTTCTTGTCATTTGCTGCGTGTCCAACTCCTCTGATGAGGTCAGAATGTCTGGTTTCCCACACCAGGAAAGCATTTCTTGCCTTGTTCCCTTCTTGACATCTTGGAGCTTCATGAAGAATACGGTGAAATGTTCTAAGTGTAGCAGGAAACTAACCTTATTGGCCACTACTGATTGAGGAAATCATAACCAGTCAGGGCAATCTCACAGATAAATTTTCTCTTAGCTATGAGGTACTCTTAAAAATGAGTCTTACGTATTCTGGTAGATGACTTGTCAATCAATATGACCTGTCAATCAAATGACCTGTCAATTTTTATAATCAATATTATAAAAATAGAGAATTACATGGTACAAGGAGAATCACTATATTAATAAGTAGAATCTCAGATAAGTTATTGTCAGAACAATAATCAATAATAAGCCACTAGGAAGGGAAAGCATGGAGAGCATTCTTTTCTAAAATCAGCTACTATTTCTAATCCATAGTCCTTCTTTCTTCTTGCATTTGTACCTTTAGGACAATCAATAGCAGATGAAAATGCTGATTTCTTTTTTTGAAATAAATGTCAATGTATGTTGCAAAAATGCACTATTTACTTAGCACTTACTGTACTAACAGTAATACTAATAATGCTTTATCATGACATCTCATTCTCTTTTTCACAAGAACCCAGATACAGAGTATTCCCATTTTCAGATGAAAAGCTAAGCTCTTAAAAGGTTAAATAATTCTCCCAAGTTCACAGAGCTAGAAAGTAAGTGCTGCAGCTAGAATTTAAACCTTTCTCATTCCAAAAAGTGTTCTTATTCCTCCTATTGGAACATCTCCCATATTTTATGTATTATGGAGGTATTGTTGAGGTATTAGAATGCCTCATTATCTGGAAGTTTAGAGTCTAGACTCATTTTATCAACTGGTGAAGTTATTGAACTTCAGCCTCAAAAAAAGTACTCAAGTTTACATTTTCTGACTTGGTTCAATTTTCTTTTATCTCAGTTTCCATATTTATAGAACAAGAATACTAATGTGAAGTCTACACTTAAATGACATTGCACTTTCTATGCTTAATGAGAGTTCATATCTGGACACCTTCAAACACTATCCATTCCACAAAGACCTACTGAATCAAAGATTTTAGCTGGTGGGCCTGAAAATCCACAGTTTAAAAAAATGACTATTATGCTATAAAAATCATTCAACCTTTGCATAAAAATTTCAAAAGCATAGGAAAAAATGCATTTCCAGGAGAGAAGACTATCCAGGGAAGGTGATGGTCATGGTAGTCATGGTGTTGAGGATGATGACAACAAAAACAACCATTTTATTTATTAGCTCGAATGTGCCCGAATTTGTATATCTTGTCTCATTTAATGACATTTAATCTTCTCTACAATCTTACAAGTTTAAACACATTATCATCCACATTTCATAAACTCATTGAAGCCCAAAGTGTTCAAGAAATCAGTTGCGTTAGTTTCCTGGGGCTGCTGTAACGTACTGGGTAACTGTAAACAACAGATGCCTACTGTCTCACTGTTACCAGGCTAGAAGTGTCTGAGGGGCCATGCTCCCTCAGAAACCTCCAGCAAGGATAATTTTGTACCTCTTCCAGCTTCTAGTAGCCCCAGATATTCTTTGGTTTGTGGCGGCAAAACTCCAGTGTCTGCCTCCATCTTCACGTGGCTGTCCTCCCTCTGTGTCTGTCTTGCCATGGCGTTCTCCTCCCTGGGTGTCTCTGTCCAAATTTCTCTCTTCTTAAAAGGACACCAGTCTTTATTAGATGATACTCCACCCTAATAGCCTCACTTTAGTTTGACTGCATCTGTAAGGACCTTATTTACAACTAAGATCACGTTCAGGTCGGATGTGGTGGCTCATACCTGTAATCTCAGCACTTTGGGAGGTCAAGGTGGGAGGATTCCCTGAGCTCAGGGGTTTGAGACCAGCCTAGGTAGCATAGTAAGACTCTATCTCTACAAAAAAATTTTAAATTAGCTGGGCATGGTGATGAGTGCCTGTAGTCCCTGATACTTGGGAGGTTGGGGCAGGAGTGTCCATTGAGCCCAGGAAACAGAGGCTGCAGTGAGCCACGATCCTACAACTGCACTCCAGCTTAGGTGACAGAGTGAGACCCTGTCTTGGAAAAAAAAAAAAAGATTCACAGATACTGGGGGTTAGAACATCAACATATCTTTTGGGTAGATACAATTCAACCCATAACTTTGTCCAAGGATACAGTGGCTAGTAAAGTACGGAAACTAGATTTGAATTTAGGAGATGCTGGAATCTAGCCACTTGGCCATCAGCCACCACATATTCCATCTCAGTGGCATGTGGTTGGCGAAAATGTGTACAATGCCTTGAGAAAGGGAGAAAGTGTAATAAATGAAAGAAATCTTTCAACTATTCCGTAAAAATTTATTTACGAGAGAACAGAACTTTGGGTTGTTCTCAGATGTTTCCTGTGCAACAGTTAGGTGCCAAAATGGCTCCGCCGTTTTGTGGAGGGAAAAGTTATGAGCTAAGAATGTTATAACCAGCAATTTGTCTTTCAGTAGGACAGGCAGGCATTCTCAAAAATGCAAGGGCTTAGAAAATATTCCACTTGTTGAAAAACTATTCAAAGATACATTCCAGTGGTCATAGGGTTTGGAATTATATAGACCAGAAAAAAACGTCAAAAATCATTTTGAAACCAACATAGTCTTGCCAACTTTTAACATTGTAAGGGTGTTTAAAACAAGTCAAACTACCATCTAGTGTTATAATCATTTCATAAAAGACAGCTTATTTTAATGCCAAAAACATTTAAAAGATATATAAACTGATGGCCATTTAAATCGAATCATTTAGCTTTATGAAAAAAATCCTTTAATATTTTGCCCCAGAAAAGTGAAGAACTTTTTTCCGTAGATAAGATCTCTTCTCTGAATGGGTGTTTCAAAACCAGCAACTGACAGGAACACAAAAAGAACATGATCTGAAAATGAGCTTGGCTAGCACTCTGACTTATGTAACTGAGGGAAAAATATTATTTGAAACTGACTCTAATCATTTCCATTTTTTTTAATCGTTTCCATTTTCTAAGGAAAGTTTCAGTGGGAAAATTAATCTTTGCAGTACTACTCCGTTCCACATATAGAGGATGGTGGAAGGTCTTCCCTCAGCAGACATCTGGGTTTCCACTTAGTGCTTTCCAAATTCTCATGAAAAAGTCTATGTAAGGACCACTAATTTAAAATAATGGTTTGAACGTGCACATTTAATTAACTCTCCCTCCCGAAGTCTCTATATTAGAAAAAAGAAAAAAAAAACTATTTGAAGCCAGGTATTGCCCACTTGGCTGTAATTTTTAAGAATTTCTGCAAATTACAGTATAGATGAGGTTAGACTGGGAAAATAGTGCATCGATTTGTGATTCATGACATACATAAGGTGAGATTCATCTAGGGAGAAAGAAGGGCCACTAAGCAAATTTAACCAATACCTCTCTCCCCAAACTTGGAGCAAGAGGACAGCTAGAATCTGTGGGTGAGTGCATCTGGAACCAACACAGAAGCTACTTGAAGCATTCAATTGCAGTTTACACTTGTAATGAATTCCCGGGCTGAGTAAAGCAGGGCAGTTGCAAAACTGCATTAAAACTAAGGAAGTGGGTGGGTGCTGGAGAGAATTGTTCTGAAACATTGCCTAGAGTTCTAGCTAACTGTGCTAGAATTACAAACAGGAATAGAAGGTCTCAGGCAGAGGAGTGACAGTCCTATCCCATATATCTGCTCCCTCCCTGACCTTCTAGGCAAATTGGGCCTCCTGTCTGGTATAGGGGAATACTATGGTAAATCAAAGCGTGATAGCCTCCATTTAAGAGCATGGGCTCTGAACTCTCCCTACATTTAGATACAAGCTCCTCCATGTACTAGCTCTTTTAACTATTGGCAAGATATTTAACTTCTGTGCCTCAACTCATCTTTAAATGGAGACAATAGTAGTACCTAGATCAAGTGTTTGTTTTTGAGTGTTGGTGAGTTAATGAAAAACTTTTGAGCTAAGAATGTTACGCCCAGTATATACATTACTTGGCTCTGTAACCAGAATTTAGAGTTCAGCAAATGCAGCCACTATTATTGATGATATTATCACTATTATTACCAGCATTTCCAATGTCTACTCTGAAGTAGATATTATACACATTGTATATGCAATGAAACAAAGGTTTAGAATGGTTTTTCAAAAGGTGTTTAATTTCAAATAATTACTGATTGATGGGTTTGTGATGGGTTTGAGCATTGAATCTAGATATGACTCAAAGCTAGTATTTGGTTCCTATTGCTGCTATCACAAGCACCACAAATTTGGTGCTTAAAACAACGCAAATGTGTTATCTTACAGTTCTGGTGGTCAGAAGTCCTAAATGAGTCTCACTGAGCTAAAAATTAAGGCAATGGCAGGGCTTTGTTCCTCCTGGAGGCTCTAGGGAAGAACCCATTTGCTTGTCTTTTCCAGTTTTGAACGCTGTCACGTGCATTCCTTGGTTTGCCGCCCCTTTCCTCTTCAAAGCCAGTAATAGCTGGTCAAATCCATCTCCTGCTGCATCACCCTGACACTGACTCATCTTCCGCCGTCCTCTTCTACGTTTAAAGACCCATCTGATTACACTGGGCCAGGCTAGATAATTCAGGATAATCTCTCTCTTTTAAGATCAGGTGATTAGCAATGTTAATTCCATCTGCCACCTTAATTCCCCTTTGCCATTTAGCCTAACACAGTCACTGGATCCTGGGATTAGGATGTAGACATCTTTGAGGGGCCATTATTCTGCCTACCACAAAGTCCATGTCACTCTATTATTTAAATCTCCCTATTCCTCCATCTGAGCTAGAAAGATAAGACCTAATCTTTGAAAGAACTTATCCCAACATTCCCAGTGTGATAAACATAGATCCTCCCTCTTTTCCCCATAAAGGCAGGATAGGCAAACACAAAAAATTCAATACTTCAAAAGAAGAGGACCACTCTGAGGAATCAGCACATTCTTTATTCGTCACAGAATTTCTACCATCATTGGAAGGAAATAAGTGCAGAGATATATCATTTCTATATTCAAAAGTTCTCTTCTCATATTAGCAATAGTTACTTAAACTATTGAAAAATGTTCCTGTCACAATAACAACAGAAATATCCATATTTGGAAATAAACTGAATAACCAATTTGCAACCTTTACTAAGGGACCATTCTATGGTAACATATAAGTCCCCAAATCTCAATGTCCTGACACAAAGAAAAGGTTTATTTTCCACTCACTTCAAGCCCAATGCAGGCTGGATGACTCTTCAAGATTGCCATCCTTCAAGTGGAAGCTTGGAGATCCAAGAGGCTTCCACTTTGCAGCTTCACCATTTTTTTTTTTTTTTTTGAAATAAAATAGGGGACTTTAGTGTGTATTTACAGGATACTACAAGATATGAAATTCCACGTAGAAATAAGAAACCTAGTCAGAGGACAAGCTTCATACAGTATGTACAATTGGAACTGTTCAAGTATAGTTTCAGTGTAAAAGGTGCTACAATAACAAATCACATTTAAAAATAGTTCTTAGTAGAGAAACAATAAGACAAAATACCAAACATGTTAAACAACAAATTTTATGCCTCAGCTACGTGATCTAAAAGTTAAAGGTCCCAGGAATCCCACCCTGAACTTGGAAGGTACACCTTCAGAGGTAGTTTCTGGCACAACATTTTGATCTTCCTCTTCCTCTATAGAGAAATACTTCTCAATTAAGCTTCAGGAAGCCTTATACACAGATGCATTTTCATGGTTTTGTACAGCTTCAATTTGGTCTAAGCCTCCACGTTCTTCAGTCTATACTAAGTTTCTCAGTTGCACCTAGTTTCTCAGCAGCCTGAAAGATATTTAAAATGGCATCCAGGGTAACCAGAATAATCTTGGTATCTTTTGCAGTTAAGAGGTTCATCAACGGTTTCTAATATGCCACAAGGAACGAGGTACACAATCTGTTCAACTGTTCCACCACTAGTATACTTGGTCATGGCCCATACAGCTTCCTTTTGTGTCTTAAAATCTGACTTAGAACATTGACGAGGATTGGGATTAATCCAAGAATTTGTTACTATGGTAACAAATGAGTCCCCAAACAACTCACTGTGTCTGGTCCTCATAGCCAGCTGGCAGCTTTAGCATTCTTAACATGTAGTCTCAGGGGTAACATCCTTGAAGAATAGAGTGTGAGGGACTCACTCTTGATTTCTTCTGACCATAAGTGGCAAATGCCCTTTATACTCACAGCCCATTGGCTAGAACTAATCACATAGCCCCAGTGCAACTGCAATGCAAGGGCATCTATGTAGGTGAGCCATGGAATATACAGTGAGTATGCCCCATGAACATAAAATATTTGAATAAAATGAAAAGTATACCATGTTTCTATATTAGGAGAGGTAATATTGTAATGATGCTAATTCTCTCCAATATAATCTATGGCTGTGACATATCTCAGACACAATGCATAATAAAATGATTTCAGAGTTTTCTGGGAAGAATAAATGAACAAGTATAGCCAAGAAAAGTTAGAAAATAAAATGGGATAAGGCAAGTTTCTCCACTAATGTGTTAAATTTACTACAAAGCTTCAATAGCTATAATAACATGGTGGTACTTGCCCAAGAATGGATAACAAGATCATTGAAACAGAATGAAAAGTGTAAGAACAGACCAACAAATATATAAATATGGCACATAGAATACTGGCATATTAAATCAGTATAGAAAAGAGTGATCATATGAAAAACAATGGAGGGACGTCAGAACCATTACTTAGGAGGAAAAATGTTGTGGCCATACCTCATGCCCTACTCCAAAATTTATTTTGGGCTGATTAAAATTTTTAAATGAGTTAATAGGATAAAATATAGTTTTGGAAAGACAGTCTAAGCATGACTTAAGTCAAAGAATTCATGAAGATAAAAACTCATGCATTTTTTTAACCTAAAAATTCTGTGTCCCAAATAACAAAGAAAAAAGCAATAAAAAATGAGGTAAGAGCTGGGCATGGTGGTATGTGCCTATAGTCTCAGCTACAAGGGAGGCCGAGGAAGCAGGATTGCTTGAGCCCAGGGGTTTGAGAAAGCCTGGGTGAAATAGTGACACCCCATCTCTTAAAAAAAAATGAGGAAAGAAATTGCATCCTATATGACAAACAAGGGGATACCACCATTAAAATGTAAACAGTCTTAGAGATACATAATAAATGCACAACCTTACATGAACAGAAATGTAGTTATACTTTCAATAAACACAATAAAAACTTCAATATCATTAGTAATAAAAGAAGTACAAATTTCAATAAAATGATGTATTCTTCCACCTGTTGAATTTGCAAAGATTAAAAAGCAATAATCACTCACTATTGTTAGGGTGCAGAATGATGAGGAGTGTAAATCTGTATACTTTTTGAAAGGTCATTTGTATTAGAGGTCTCAAAACACTCATCTTTGTGCATTCTAGTTATAAAAATTTATCCTAAGAAAATAATAATAAATTTGTAGAAATAAGTATCTATAAAAATATTCATCCAAGCTAAGTTTTAGGAGAAAAAATTTGAAAAACAACCTAAATATTCAACAATAATTCTTAGTAAATATTAAATAATACCATAAGTTTTGATTGAATAAATTGTTTTATATCCATATGTGGAAACATTGTAAATATTGTTGTAGATGTTATTTATGGGCAATAAAATTTACATGGGCTATATTTGAATAAACAAAGCAAGTTATATACAGTATGATTCTATTTTGATTTTGAAGAGTTTATAGGCCTTAAAATTTCTAGAAGCATCTATTTAAAATTCACAGTAGTTACCTTTACATAGTAGAAATAAGGGAATTTTAAATCTTTTCTTATTGTATTTTTACAAACATCATACCATCAGCATGTCTTACCTGATTAAAAACTGGAGAGGGTGGAGGAGAAAAAGTGTGGGATTCCTGGAATAACCACTGCCAAGATCTGAGGCATGGATCAACAAAAGCAAATGGCTGTTTTGCCCTTATGGCTGCCTGAAAACACACACATATTTCAGAGATGGCTGCATATTTTGTGGTAGCTTTGTATTCCAAGGGCTGAGTTCTGCAAACAAACTGAGCAAAGTACAGCATGTGCCCCTTCAGGTGGTTTTTGGAGCTCATCAGGGAAGAGTAACACTAACTCATTTATCTTTGGATGAATTTACATGGAGCGCTGAGGTGTTGACAGAACCTAAGCTGAGAACAATGTTTATTTATATCTGCACAAAATAATTCATGTCTCTCTAAATCTAGGATTTTCTCCTAATTTGCTCACCGTTTGCAAACATTTGCAGTTCTCCCCACTGGTGATCCCTGGTTTGTCTTGGCTGGGCTTGAGAAAATGAAAAGGAACATAAGACAGTGAATGGAGCTGAATGCTGTGATTCACACACGGAGAGGGAACATTTGCTTATGCTGACGTGTTGGAAATGCTGAAATCTCTAGACTTCTGTTTTGCATCTTCATGACAAATTGATATCTGCATTGTTTATGTTAGAAGGTGTTTCAAACTGTGTAACTCTGTGTGTGTGTGTTTGTGGCCACTTGGGTTGAGACGGGACCTTCCTGATGTCCCGGCTAGGTGCTGAGCCATTTGTAACTATTGAATGTCTTTATGGCACATATAGAAGTTTCTACCAGCCTCTGTTTATTATGAAAAATTTCAAATACATAAAAAGCAGAGAGATTAGTATAATAACCCCTCCACCCACTGTCCTAATTTGAGTGGGTGCAACAGGCAGACATAATTGCTTCAGCAATGATCAACTCATGACCAATCTTAGGTTCTTTATAATTCCTACACTTGTTCATGGCAACTGTTAGATAGTACTAATGGCAGCAGATGGGGAGTTCAAGTTGAAAGCCTTAGACTCTGACATCTTATTGTGCATTGTGGGATGAGAAAGAATTAAGCAAAAGATTAGGGAGTCAAGTAGACCTAAACTGAATCAGGCTCGACCATTATTATTTGCTAGTTAATTTATTTTAGGGCACTTAACATTTCTGAACTTCATCTGTAAAACAGAATTATAGAATATAATTTGTAGAACAACTACATTAAACCCACGGTATACTTAAAGTACCAACAAATACCACTCTTTGAATCTAGCAGGTACTTTGTCACTGTTACTTTATTACTGTTACTGCTTCTTTGTCTAGAGTAGAAAATCTAAAGTATAGAAAGACAAAGTCCACCAGAGTATTAAAATTTCCTGATCGACTGATAAATATGAGTTACCCATTAGCTGAGGTCACAAATGAGTGCCTTTTGAGAGTAAAAGCTGTACCTGAACATTAGCTATAGCGTGAGGTGATGTTTTCTCAGTATAAAGGGTAAATGCATGTCTCTCTGCCCCAAATTTCACCAACCTTGGCCTGCACAGATGTGTGTGTGTGTGTGTGTGTGTGTGTGTGTGTGTGTGTGTGTAATTCCCCTGCTAACCAGCCATTTATTTGGGTTAAGTTCTGTAGACACAAATCAGGTGATCATTTAGCTCTTATCAGTGGGTGTCATTTAGTGTTTCAGCCTAAGTAGTCATCCATCTACCAAAGAAATAGGAAACAGATGGGAAGCGAGGATGCTAGGAAAGATAGGGAGACTGAACAGCTGCTTCTCAGCATGGTTTGACCTACAGAGTGCATGAGGTGGGGTAGGGATGCCCAGAGGGTGAGGCTCTGGGTAGCCATTTGGAAATGTGAGTCTCCTGGATGGTGTATGTGGAATAGAAAATGTCACTGAGCCTGGGATCAGGAACACTGTGGATAAATGTCAACATGTGTTCCTGTCTGGCTGGGGTCTGTGTGAACTCAGAGATGCCTTCCAGCTCAGAAACAAAAGAGTTAAATGTATTTTTAAAGAGGTCAATTAATTTATTTTTTCTTATTTTTTTTTAAATTTTATTTTATTGAGACAGAGTCCCACTCTGTTGCTCAGGCTGGAGTGCAGTGGTGCAATCTCAGCTCACTACAACCTGTATCTCCAGGGTTCAAGTATTTCTCCTGCCTAAGCCTCCCGAGTAGCTGGGATTATAAGTGCGTGCCACCACGCCCAGCTAATTTTTTGTATTTTTACTAGAGACAGGGTTTTACCATGTTAGCCAGGCTGGTCTCCCACTCCTAATCTCAAGTGATCTGCCTGTCTCAGCCTCCCAAAGTGCTGGTATTACAGGTATGAGCCACCGCACCTGGCCTTTCTTTCTTCCTTTCCTTTTTTCCCCTATACAAAGTCTTTTTTTTTCTTTTCTTTTTTTTCTTTTTTGAGATGGAGTCTCGCTCTGTTACCCAGGCTGGAATGCAGTGGCACAATCTCTGCTCACTGCAACATCCGCCTCCCACGTTCAAGCAATTCTTCTGCCTCAGCCTCCCAAGTAGCTGGGACTACAGGTGCCTGCTGCCACACCCGGCTAATTTTTTCTATTTTTAGTAAAGACAGAGTTTCACCGTGTTAGCCAGGATGGTCTCGATCTCCTGACCTCATGATCTGCCCGCCTTGGCCTCCCAAAGTGCTGGGATTACCCGACCTCCTAGAAGAAGTTTTGCTCTTATTGCCCAGGCTGGAATGCAATGGCAGGATCTCAGCTGACTGCAACCTCTGCCTTCTGGGTTCAAGCGATTCTCCTGCCTCAGCCTCCCGAGTAGCTGGGATTACAGGTGCCTGCCACCATGTCCGGCTACTTTTTGTATTTTTAACAAAGACAAAGTTTCACCATGTTGTCCAGGCTGGTCTCCAACTCCTGACTTCAGGCGTTCCGCCTGCCTTGGCCTCCCAAAGTGCTGGGATTACAGGTGTGAGCCACGGCACCTGGCCTATTTCTTATTTTTTAGGTTGACAAATAAAATTGTATGTATTTATGATGTACACTATAGCATATTTTGAAATATACATACATCATGGAATGGCTAAACCAAGCTAACATGTGCATTTGCTCACATATTTATATTTTGTGGTGAGAACACTTAAAATATACTACTCTCTTAGCAATTTTCAGGTACACGATGCATCGTTAATCATTGTAGTCACCATGTTGTACAGTAGATTTAAACTTATTCCTCCTGTCTAACCGAAATGTATCCTTTGGCCAACATCTTCCCAATCCCCCTCCCCACAGCCAATTACTTTCTCAATGACTCTTCCTATTTAATTTTTAAAAGATTTTACCTCCTAAACTGTGCTTCCCTCAGTCACTGAAGCACACTGACCTGTGCTGTGCAGTTCTTCATGGGAGAACCTGCCTCTGCTCACCTGCACGGAGTGCAGTTAGCCGTTAGCCTCCAGCTCCAGCACCTTTGGATACAACTCAGCTTTTGAGCTGAGGCCATGCTCTTTGAAGAAAGGCACCAGTCAGTGACCACGCATGACACGAATCTTAGGGAATGGCCATTTCTGCCCAATGTGAGCCTCCTCTAATGAGTCATCTTTGCTCTGAGGCTCCTGATCAGACTAGCCTAAACTTTGAAAGCCCAGCATCAAAATCAGAGGCTCTCCCTGCTAAATCCTGCTTCTTCCCCTCCCTTTTTCATGAGTATCAGATCAGCATCATGGTCTGAAAGGTTTCTATGTAAATTTACATTAGAAACAAACAGAGTCTTTCTCTATTGCCCAGGCTGCAATGCAGTGGCGCGATCTTGGCTCACTGCAGCCTCCACCTCCTGGGTTCCAGTGATTCTGCCGCCTCAGCCTCCTGAGTAGCTGGGATTACAGGCTAATTTTTTGTATTTTTAGTAACAGATGGGGTTTCACGCTGTTGGCCAGGCTGGTGTTGCACTCCTGACATCAAGTGATCCACCTGCCTCGGCCTCCCAAAGTGCTGGGACTACAAGCGTGAGCCACCATGCCCAGCCAAAAGTATATCTTAGTTAGGAAATAAACTTTATTACACATCCCAGCATGTCTTCATCACCATCCTCTTCAAGTAATAACTAGGGAAAATTTGGTGTAAATACTGATGAGCCAAAGAGAGTACAGAAAGGGAGTGAAATAGAAAAATCACTGTCTCAATTCTTTTTTTCATTCATCTCTCCTGGCCATTGCCTCATAGAGAAGATAACGAGAGATCTTTATTTACCATGCCTGTATTTATTTACTGGGCTGCTGCTTTTACAATGTGTGGGTCAAGATATCTTACTTTGTTTTAAACATTTTTTCATACAGTTCACCTTATCTTCTCATTTGGACTCCCAAATAATGTGTTCCTTAAAAGTGGAAAGAAAAATACATCGAGTTTCGGTAACTTAAGGTATTTTAAACACTGAAAGAATAATCAGCACTTAATACTATTATTTTACTAAGGTGTTATAAAATATTTGTCCCATTAGAAAACTCTGTCTTCGCAAAATGTAAGCCTTAATGGTATCTCCATTATTATTGGAGAATTTTGAATTTGCTTATGAACTTCTAAAGGCTAATTTTGAGAATCATGCCATTAAAACAGAAACAAACAAACAAGAAATAAAAAAGAAAATAACCCTTTTTCAAATGAACCACATCATTAGCCAAGTTAAGCAAAGGAAAAATAAAAGAATGTAGTGCTGTATCAGAAATCTCTTTCTTAAAAATAAACAGTGGTACAACCGGGGTAGAAGAAGGAAGTGTTAATAGGTGCGATTTTCAGGCTAGAAACACAAGGAAGCAAGAAAAGTGTCTTATTTCCCCCTGTGACAGCTTAATAGTCTGTTCCAAGCTTCTAGTCTACCGTGCTGGAAGAAACAAACTTAGTCAACTCTGGGTCCATTGCCTTTATCGTTGGTCTCTGCCCCTGTAAGTCCAGGTGCACTTATATAATAAGAAGATGTGCATTTGTCAGAAGAGTGGAATGGGAGTCAGGTCAGGGGGCAATATGTGCTGATTACTTGGGTTTCGGTTATGATTTCCCCCCCGACCCCGTCCAGCTATTGTCTTCATGTTTCCTCCATGACCTTAAAGGTCCCTGTTGAGTTGTCCCTCTGTCTTTCTGTAAGGCCCCTCAGGTGCAGTGGTTTCTGTCCTACTCCTGCTCCCTTCTTGGGCACAGGAAACTGCACGAGGCTGAGGCCCTTGTTGCCTAGAAATGCCCCATGGAGTTGCTTCTGAAGGATTTTCATGGCTTCCCAGGAATCTGTGTGGGGAATGCAGATCATGTCATATAAATCTACCTCCTCTCCTTACTTCCCTTGGCCTAAATTGAGGTCAAAAAACAGAGCCCTTTCGTAGGAATCCTGCATAGGTTTCCACAAACACATATGGTGTGTTAGTGGCAATTAGCAAAGGACCCTAGATCTGGATGGTCCCAGCAGAAAATAATACCCCCTGTGGATCCATGTAGCTATGGAGGCTGGTTGGTGAGCAGAACCTTGTGCTAAGAGAAAGACCTCCTTTTCTTGCTGGTTGTGGTTGTGGTGGGAAAGTTGAGAGTTGGAGCCTTGGGAGTGTAATTGGCATCCCTTACCTAAAATCTCATTGCTTCTCTATCACAAGGAGGAACATTTTCTCCAAAATTTATGTTTGAAGAATACAGGCATTTGAAACCCAATACCTAAAAAGAGATGCATTTTTCCTTTCTTTTTTGCTAATACATCACTTCTCTGAGGCCAACAGCCCAGAGTCACCTGGCTGTTGCCTTAATGTGTGCATGTTGTAGGGGAAAGGGGAGATCACTACTCACATCCTAGGCCTTAGAGGCAGTTGGAATTCTAATCTGGCAAAGAAAAAGGACACAAATATAAACTTTTCCCTTTTCCCTTCATCTGGGTCTGAACAGTTTGAAAGGGAATGCAAACAATCTTGGCAGAACCCATCTCAACTTTCAGTGCAGGACAAACATAGATTCTCCCTGTGACAGGAGGAGCAAACAAGAAAATCAGCATCCATGCAGTCAATAGTTCAAAATGCAGGGACCAGATCATGCCACTGGCACAGAAGTGTCCTCATGGAGATGAGTAGCTGCGAGAAATGAGAGGCACCTGGAAACCTAAGCCATTCTAGCAGCTTCTGGGAGTTGTTTATAAACTTGTAGCATATTTCATTTGTTTTTCATATATTTTATTGTAAACATAATTAACAATCTTGTTCTTTTCAGGAATTATAATTAGTTCCAGTGAGAGAGGAGTGAGTTCCTGGCTGTGATTATATCAGATTTCGAGGGAGCCTGGGCAGATTCTGTGAAACGTTTATCCCTGTAAACTCAGCAGCATATATGTTTTTTCTCTAAGTTCCAGTTAGCACTGGATTAGGCTCAAAGGAGTATGTAGATATCCTAATCTTTTATATATAATATAATCTTTTATATTTTAAAAGATTAAGAAAATAAAGCTCTCAAACCACTACCTGTAAGTCATCACTCCCTACTTGTTATAGTACCTGTCCATAATGACATTAATGTGTTAACAAGTATGTTTTTACACAGACAATGGATGCTTGCCTATTCTTTGGCTACAATCTTGCATGATCCTGTAAAAGTCATGCCCAGCTCCAGATCATGAGGTCAGGAGTTTGAGACTAGTCTGGCCAACATAGTAAAACCCTATCTCTACTAAAAAATACAAAAAAATTAGCTGGATGTGGTGGTGTGTGCCTGTAATCCCAGCTACTTGGGAGGCTGAGGCAGGAGAATTGCGTGAACCCCAGAGGTGGCAGTTGCAGTGAGCCGAGATCACGCCATTGCACTCCAGCCGGGTAACAGTGTGAGACTCTATCTCAAAAAAAAAAAAAAAAGAAAAATCATATCCAGCTCAAACTTCCTGGTAGCATACTTAAGAGTTTGTATTAGTGTTTCTCATTCTTTAAAGTGCATATGAGTCCTTGGGGAACGTATTAAATGCAGATTTTAACTCAGTAGGTCAGAGGTGAGGCCTAGGTTTTTAAATTTCTAACAAACTTCTGAGTGATATCAAGTCTCCTGGTTCATGGACCACACTTTTAGTAGCAGAGTTTCAAATGACTAGAAAATGGCCAAAGGTACTGTGTGGGAGACTCCAGGTAATCTCAAATTGACTCCTTCCCAATCTTCCCCACCCGAGTTTCAGTGGGCAAGACCTCTTATGGTGCCAGGAAGCCATCTGTGGATCTCAGATTATCAACATGAACTGGATGGCTAGCGTGTCTGGGATGGTGGTGTGTCAACACTGCTCTGAGTGTACAAAGTAGATCCTGTGTCAGCCTGTTGTGTGTCAGGGAGACTCAGTGTGTTCAGGGCTTAGTTAATTTTGGTCATCATTGGGTCTAAAATATGCATGGGCTGGACCAATCTCTGGTTAAATTCGTGTATCTGGAGTGTGACCATTGTATCCAGTCTCTCAGCTTACTGAGTGTTTAACAAGTCCAGGCTATCAGTGTGTCCACTGTCTTCTATCTCTCCAATTTGGTCGAAGTTTTGGGCTTTGCATTTTTCCTGCACCATGTCATAGTTCTAAAAATGTAGGCAGCTCTCAAAGTCAGGATTGTAGCCAAAGGGTATGCTTTGTAGGTAGCTTCACTAGGCTGGTAGGTCTCTAGCCTGGCTACTCTGTAATAGGAGTCACCCTCAGCCTCTTTTTTTTCTCTCTCTCTATGTGTGTGTGTGTGTGAGAGAGAGAGAGAGAGAGAGAGACAGAGAGAGAGAGAACTTTTTATAGAGATTGATTATATAATTTCTTCTCTAAACTGGAATACCTTTGAACATTAAATATCATATATTTTACTATTAATATGTGTGGCAGAACAACAGACGTAAACAGATTCTTTTACCAGAATGAATGTCCCTTTAATTTATATACAAATGTTTAAATTCAATACCCTTTGGTTCATATTTTGAAAAAACATTGGAGAGGTCATTGTTGCCCAGGCTGGAGTGCAGTGGCACAACCATGGCTCACTGCAGACTCGACCTCCCAGGAGAAGTGATCCTCCCACCTCAGCCTCCCAGGTAGCTGAGACCACAGGTATGTGCCATCATGCCTGGCTATTTTTTAAAAACTTTTTTGTAGAGACAGGGTTTCACCATGTTGCCCAGGCTGGTCTCAAACTCCTGGGCTCAAGCGATCCACCCGCCTTGGCTTCCCAAAGTCCTGGGATTACAGGCGTGAACCACTGTGCCTGGCCCTAGCCTCTTAAAAAGGGGAATCTGCCTCTGCTCTCATCATTATCTATCCCTACTGCCACCTAAGATATTCCACTGATGGTGAGCCAGATGCTGGCCTGGGTTAAAGCATTTTTCCTTTAACTCCTCCCCCGCCACCCCCGCCCACACACACCCAATAAAACAAAGAAGCAAAGAAAGAAAGAAACAACTCTCTTCTACCTCTAGGCTCGTGCATAGTAATAAAAAAGGAAAAGCACAGAATCTCCCCTGATCCCATTCTCAAACTCTGGGCATCAGTTTTTGCATCAGTGAAAGGAGGATAATGATAATAATGATAATTCTCACTTGTAGAGTTGTTGTGAAGGTTAAATAAACAGCATGTTTGTAATGAATTGAGCTGTGTGTGTAGGGCACAGAGTGAAACAACAAAGAATAATTATCAATTTCTTTTCTCTATAAAAACTCTACAGGGACACATGTAAGAACAAGGTGCAAGGCCAGGTGCGGTGGCTCACGCCAGTAATTCCAACACTTTGGGAGGCTGAGGCGGGTGGATCATCTTAGGTCAGGAGTTCAAGACCAGCCTGACCAACATGGTAAAACCCTGTCTCTACTAAAAACACAAAAAATTAGCCAGGCGTGGTGGTATGCCTGTAATCCCAGCTAATCAGGAGGCTGAGGCAGGAGAATCACTTGAACCTGGGAGGCAGAAAAAAAAAAAAAAGAACAAGGCCCAACTGAACCATAGAAAAATAATTAAACTTTATCATTTTATAGAGATTGATTATATAATTTCTTTTCCAAACTGGAATACCTTTGAACATTAAATATCATATATTTTACTGTTAGTACATGTGGCAGAGCAACAGAGGTAAACAGATTCCTTCACTAGAATGAAAGTCCATTTAATTTATATATAAATGTTTAAATTCAAAACCCTTTGGTTCATATTTTCAAAAAATATTGGAGAAGTAGTTGTTTATTCATCAAAACAATCTGAGATAAGGAAACAATCAGGTAAAAAAGCTAACAGTGAATTAGAAACTATAAATAAAATGTCAATAGAATCAGGGAACATAAGACTAGAGAATATAGAAAGTCAAATCAGGGACTTGGAGGAGAAGTTCAACAAGTCTTTCCAGATCTCAGAGACAGGATAACTGAAGAAAATTATTCTAAAAATATAAAAAATGTTGCTAGAACAACTGAATGTTCACATGAAAAAAAGAGAATCTAGACACAGATCTTACACTTTTCACAAAAATTAACTCAAAGGAATTGTAGACTTAAGTGTAAAATACAAAACCATAAAATTCTGAGAACAAAACACAGGATAAAATGCAGGGGACCTTAAGTTTGAGAATGAATTTTTAGATATAACACCAAAAACATGATTCATAAAAGAAAACAAAAGATAAGTTGGAGCTCATTAAAATTAAAACCTTCTTCTCTGCAAAAGACAGTTAAAAGGATGGAAAGATAAGCCACACAACAGGAGAAAATCCTTGCAAAGCACAAATCAGACAAAGACTGGTGTTGAATATATGTAAGGAACTCTTACAACTCAACAATCAGGAAACAATCTAATTTAAAAAGTGGACGAAAGATCTGAACAAACACCTCACCAAAGAAAATACACAGATGGCAAATGAGCATATAAAAAAATCCACACTATATGTCACTGTGGAATTGCAAATTAAAACCACAATGCAACACCCACTCCACACCTATTCGAATGACCAAATCCAAAACACCGATAACACCAAATGCTGGCAAGGATGTGGAGCAACAGGAACTCTCATTCGTTGCTGGTGGGAAAGCCAACATGCTACAACCACTTTGGAAGAAAATTTGACAGTTTCTTATAAAACTAAACATACTTTTTACCATATGATGTAACAATCATGCTCGTTAATATTTACCCAAATGAGTTAAAAACTTACGTCCACAAAAAAACCTGTACACAAATGTTTATAGCAACTTTATCCACAATTGCCATAATTTGGGAGCAAACAAGATATCCTTAAAGAGATAAATGGATAAATGAACTGTGATATATCCATAAAATGCAGTAGTATTGAGCAACAAAAAGATATGATTTATCAAACTGTGAAAAGACATCGAGGAAACATATGCATATTGCTAACCTGACAAAGTTACTGACATGATACCAAATATATGACATTCTAGAAAAATTAAAGAGACAGTAAGAAAATCAGGGGTTGCTAGGGGTTTGAGGTAAAAGAGGGGGATGAAGAAGTAGAGCACAGAGAATTTTTAAGACATTGAAACTCTTATTCTGTAGGTTACTGTAACGCTGGACATGTCCTGATACATTTAAGACCTGTAGGCAACATAACACAGAGTGAACCCTAGGGCAAACTACAAACTTTAGTTGATATTAATGTACTGATAGTGGTTTATTGATTGTAACAAATGGGCCACACTAACACCAGATGTTAATATTAGGGAAAATTGAAAGGAGGAAAAGGGGGACATATGAGAACTCTATGCACTTTTCACTCCTTTTTTTCCTGTAAATCTAAAATGACTAAAAAGGAAAAAAAAAAAGTCTATTAGTTTACACACACACACACACAGAAAAGGGATTGCCTGAAGAGAAAATCAGGAGATCTTATATACACAAAAAAAGTATTTCCAGGTGGAAAAACCAAGCAGACAAAGAGAAGCAATAATGAAAGAACTTAACATATAATTTTCTTTTAACAGAAGGACTTAGATATTTAAATAAAAGAAAAATTAACATCAGAAAAATTTAATAAAAACAACTGAATTTGAATATAGTGAAAAAAATAGATAAACATTGTTTTCACCACAAAAATAAATGCCTGAAAAAAGGAAACAACTTCAGTATAATTTTGCTGGAAAGAATATGACCCAAGTATTTTACATTAAACCAGTATGTTTTATGTGCAAATGCAACAGAGACATTCATAGATATACTTTGGGACTCAGAAAATATACCCATCTAAATCCACTCTGATAAAAAAAAATTATCTGAAAACTTCCTGCTCATTAGAAATATAGCTAAGAATTCAAGAATATAAAAACACTGAATAAAAGAAATGATGATGAATCTTGAAAGCAGGAAAAAATACCTAAGATTTAAATAATCATTGCTACCATGGTCAAGAAACAGCGTAAACTAAAATAAATAAAATAAAACATCTACACATATTCATATTAGAAGTTACAAAAATTTCACTAAAATCCTAATCTTGGAAATTATGCCAGCAAAAAAATGCAATAAAACTTGAAAGTTTTGACACAAGTATACAAACATAAAAATTAAGCCTACTTGGCAATTCAGAATTTTTCTAAATAACACAGGGCAAGGATTAGAAAGTAATGGCAATTTCAAAATTACATATCATAATTAATAGGAGGTGGATTAAGCTGTACTACAAGGTAAGTTTATTACCTTAGGTACAATGAGAATCACTGAATTAAGATTGCAACCCAACTCATATTTTAGAATTCTCTACTGTTTATTTGGCTATGACTAATTAATGAGAACAAGCTTGCTTTACCTTTTCTTATTTGCTGTGTTGATTTTTCCGAATGATGCTAGACTTTGCTTGGATGCTTATGACTATTCTTGTTATTGCTCAAATTGAGAATCTGGAAGAACCTTGCTTAGATGTTGGTTTTCAAGTGCTGACTTGCTAGTACACATGAGGGCCTCTGACATCCTTAATGGAATTTCCTATGGATACACCATCTGAAACTTGGGCTTAATGGAGAGTTTGCAGCTTTGCTTCTCCTAGTTCTCTGGGTAGTATTTTTATGGAATATGCATTTTAGGTAAAGAAACGGGGATGAGCTGGGAGGAAGCTAGTGAAGGATGCTTTTTACTTGATGGGACTTAATAAACTACATAATTATTTGATACTTATTCCTTGGAACTGAGTTTGAAAAATCACATCATCATATCACTTTCATGTATCATGATGATGTAATAGTGTTTTCTGAGATCTGCAGACCATGCTTCTCTCTTTTACATTATGTTGAGCCACAGAAAGGCCAAAATGTGGAGGAGGGGTGGTAGGGTGGTGGGAAGACTCTTACTTTAGGGATGTCAACAAAGGCAACCAGAATTTCATTGTTGCATTATTGACAAATCAAAAGAGGACCCAAGCCCATCTGTTAAAAGGAAACAGTATGAATATTAGCAGTATGGATTTGTTTTAGGAACTAAATGTTCTTTTTTTTGAGACAGGGTCTTGCAGTGTCACCTGGGCTGGAGTGCAATGGCATGATCATAGCTCACTGTAGCCTTGACCTCTCAGGTTCAACTGATCCTCTCATCCCAGCCTCCCAAGTGGCTGGGACTACAGGTGCCTGCCACCATGCTTGGCTAAATGCAACCTAGTCTATTCAGAACTAGGTTGCATTTACAGTGATTGATTCATTTTATTTATTCATTTATTCATTCACTCTTTGTATTAGTCTGGGTTCTCCAGAGAAACAGAACCAACAGGATATACGTAGAGAGATATATATAAGAAGAGATTTATTAGGAAAATTTTTTTATAGAGACGGAATTTTGCCATGTTGCAAAATTTGGTCCAATCAGAAATAATTTGAGACCGATCCGGTCTCCCACTCTGGTCTCCCAAAGTGCTGGGATTACAGGTTTGAGCCATCATGCCTGGCCTAAATTTATTTAAATGTGTGCCAACTAATAGTTTCAAAAAGAGTCACAACAGGTTTTCTTTGATATATATGCCATAAATAGTCATGGAAGCTTCCTATTAGTAGTATATCTTATAAAGGAGGGGGACTATTATGCACTTTGCTATTTTGAATGAAAAATTGTATAATATTGTATCTAACTTTTTACTGTGATTGTTTCCAGAATGTGTTCAAAAATCTTTATCTCCTGTGTTTACAAAGGAGTTATCAAATATTAGAAGCCTATAAAACCAATAGCTTTATCACAAAGTTTTATGTGCTGTGTTATAACTTCATCACTTTTATGTGGGAAATGCTTTGAATATAAATTTGTTTTCCCACATTTAAGAAAGCCCTGTCGAGCAAAATTAAGTGAATAATGCATTTGTTACTGAATGAATCTGAGTAATTTCTATTAAAAGACAAAAGGACTTCTGCTGATAAAAGGTTTTTTGTTTCTTTTTGAGACGGAGTTTCACTCTTGTCCCCCAGTCTGGAGTGCAATGGTGCGATCTGGGTTCACAGCACCCTCTACCTCCCAGGTTCAAGCGATTCTCCTGCCTCAGCCTCCTGAGTAGCTGGGATTACAGGTGTGCACCACCACGCCCGGCTAATCTTTGTATTTTTAGTAGAGACAGGGTTTCACCATGTTGACCAGGCTGGTCTCAATCTCTTGAACTCAGATCTGCCTGCCTCGGCCTCCCAAAGTGTTAGGATTACAGGAGTGAACCACTGCACCCAGCCTGATATAAGTTCTTGAAAATCAGAATTATCTTGTTTACCTTACAGTCTATTCAGACCTAGGTTGCATTTACATGAGCACTTTCACTTATTGATTGATTGAATCATTCATTTATTCATATACTCCTTGTATTAATGTGGGTTATCCAGAGAAATAGGATTAATATGTTATATATGTAGAGAGATATATAAGAAGAGATTTGTTAGGGAAATTGGCCCATGAGATTATGGAACCCAAGAAGTCCCATGATACATCATCTGCAAGTTGGAAAACCAGGAAAGTCAATGATGTAAATTAGTCTGAGTCCAAAGTCCTGCAAACCAGGGGAGGCAATTCTGTAATTTTCAGTCTGAGATCAAAAGCCTGAGAAGGAGGTGGGGGACTCTGGTATAAGTTCCAGAGTCCAAAGTTCCAAGAACTTGGAGCTCTGATGTCTATGTGCAGGAGAAGATAGATATCCCTGCTCTAGAAGAGAGAGTGAATGCATGAGTCCTCCACTGTATTATTCTCCCCAGGCCCTCAGTGGATTGGATGATGCCCACCCACATTGGTGAGGGTGATCTTCTTTACTCAGTCCGTGGATTCAAATGCTAATCTCTTCCAGAAACAACCTCACAGACACACCCAGAAATAATATTTTTACTAGTTATCTAGATATCCCTAACCCAGTCAATTGACATATAAAATCAACTGTCACATTTCTTTATCAATGCAGCCAATTGGTTAATCAAATGCTACACAGTAATCTCCTTAAGAGTTGGAAGCAGGTTTTGTTCTTTGTATATACTCAGGTATTAACAAAAGCCTAGCACTTAGTAAGCACTGCTACATACACGTACAAGCAGTGGGATACATGTAGTGCCATGATTAGGGCTAAATCCAAGTGTGTGAGAACATTCTGGAGAAATAACTAAAACAGTTTTTGGGGGATTACACTGAGGGGAGCCGAAGGAACATAGCAGAAGTCCACACACAAGTAGGGTTTAAGCAAGTGAGGGGGGAAAGGAATGAGGGCAATGGAGAAAGGCATAAGAGCCTGGAGGCACATCTGGAGTTACAGGAGGAGTCTCTGATGACTGGGCTGCGGGATGGAAAGTAGGGGAGGAAGGAGGGGAGAAATGAATTTGGAAAACTAAGCAGGGTTCAGATCCTAAAGAGCTTTCTATGTTTAACAATTTAGCTTTTATTCTCATAGCAATCGAGAGCCATTGAAGGGTTATAAATAGGAAAGCAACATAATCAGATTTATTTTCTTTCTTTTTCTTTTCTTTCCTTCTTTCTTTCTTTTTTTTTTTAATGCAATCTCACTCTGTTGTGAGTACAATGGCACAATATCGGCTTACTGCAACCTCTGCCTCCCGAGTTCAAGTGATTCTGCTGCCTCAGCCTCCCAAGTAGCTGGACTGCAGGCACCCACCACCACATGTGGCTAATTTTTGTATTTTTAGTAGAGATGGGGTTTCACCATGCTGGCCAGGCTGGTCTCAAACTCCTGACTTCAGGTGATCCACTCTCCTTGGCCTCCCAAAGTGCTGGGATTACAGGTGTGAGCCACTGTGCCCAGCCAGATCAGGTTTATTTTCAAGAGACCATTCTACATGCAGAATGAAAAAATAATTTAAAATAAGGCAGGAATTGTGACAGGAAAACTAATTAGAATGCTGCTAAAACAATCCAGGATTAGAAATAGTAGTGGCATCAACAAGACTGCAGGCATCGGACATGGAGAGAAGTGAACGGGTTAGATGATTCTGGGAGAATTAACAGGGACTGGAATGGATTGGATATAGGGGGTGCAGAAGTGGGAGGAGTCAAAGATGGAGCCCATGTTCCTGGTGTAGACCTTGGTGCAGAATGTGGTTCCACTCATCGAGGAGAAGGAACACTGGAGGGATAAAATCTTGGAAGATGAAGAGAGAGAAGACAATGCCCTCTGTTTTAGGCAAGACTTTTTGCAATTTGAGGTGACTGTGGGCTATTTAAATGGTGGTTTCTACCCAGCAGTTGGGTGTGCATATCTCAAGTGGGCTGGAATAAAGCCATGGCAGTGAATGAGATCACCACGGGTGCCAGAACAGAGACCAGCATGGAAAAGAATGTTTACAGAACAGTTAGCAGAAGAAAAGCCCACAGACGGAAGAATGTGTTAAATGATACCACAAGAACATAATCAGCAAAACTCAGAAACTGGAAAGCTCTGCAGAATGAACAAACCATTGCAGAAGGCAGGACCTTTAGATTATATGACAATTAAGAGACATAAAAACCAAATGCAAGGCATGGATCTTGTTTAAACAAACTATTAAAAAAAAAACTATGAGTAACTGGGGATATTTAAATTTTATGAGGCACTATTTTTCATTTTTTAAGGTATGATAAGGATATTGTGGTTATGTTTTTTACAAAAATGATATCACTAAGAGATACATAAAGAAATATTTACAGATAAAATGATGTAATGTCTGGGATTTACTTCAAAATAATCACGTGGGAGCAGTTCCTGGGGGAGTGATTATGGTATAGATGAAACAAGAATGGCCTTGAGTTGATCATTATTGAAGCTGGTTGATCAGTACATGAGGATTCACTGAACTATTTTCTCTACTTTTTGTTTTTATTTGACATTTTTCATAATCATGGTTAAAAAAATACAAAAGAGAACATATGCACCCCCCACTGACAAATTGATGCAATACAACATTTTAACCAAATGAAATCTTAGGCAGAAAATGTCGGCCGGGTGCGGTGGCTCATGCCTGTAATCCTAGCACTTTGGGAGGCCGAAACAGGCAGATTGCCTGAGTGCAGGAGTTCGAGACCAGCCTGGGCAACATGGCGAAACCTCGTGTCTACTAAAATACAAACAATTAGCTGGGCATGGCTGCGTGCACCTGTAGTCCTAGCTACATGGGAGGCTGCGGCAGGAGAATCGCTTGAACCCGGGAGGCGGAGGTTGCAGTGAGCCGAGATGGTGCCACTGCACGCCAGCCTGGGTGACAGAACGAGACTCCATCTCCAAAAAAAAAAAAGAAAGAAAGAAAATATCTCTAAAGTACAGGTTGAAGGACAGCTGTTATATACACAAGCCTGGAAACCCAAGGTCCACACTCTCACTTCCTAGTAACCTCCTTGGCCTGCCTCTTAACTTCCCAGCACTCTAGTTCTTTCTCAGAACACAGCTGGTAAACAAACTGACAAGTGGGTAATGAGTAGCAGCATTGCCAGTGTATACTTCAGCTTTTTCCTCACTTCCATAAATCTCACCTGAGAAAATGAGCGTTGTCTATATATCCTATATAGTGGCTGTTATATTTCGTTGAAATAAAGTCAAGCAACTTGCCTGAATTTCTTAAAAATAGTTTCTGTACCCAGTATTCAGTCTGCAAACATCATCAGTTTCTCTGGAGAAAAACACATTGTATTTTCTGTCACACAGAAGATAATTTATTAAAAATATTTTACTTTTAAAAAGTTTAATTTAGGTGATAGGGTAAATTAAAATGCCTAGAAAAAATGAAAATGTACTGTCAAGATATTCAGAGTGTTTTTGTATGCTCTGCATCCTATGGTTGTATGTCATGTAACCATGATACATTAATCCAAACTAAGAAATTAACATGGTGCAATACTATGAACTGAACCACAGAGTTTATTTGGGGTTCCTTAGTCTTTCCACAATCTTTCTTAATGTCCTTTTTCTACTCTAGGATTCAGTCCAGCATACACCACATTGCACTAAGTTATCCCATCTCTTCAGTCACCTCCAATATGGGACAACTTCATTTCTTGTCTTTCATGACCTTGACACTTAAACAGGCTCATTTAAAAATCTGTGGAGGAATGCTCTCCTCCCAGATTGCAGGATTCCGTGAGAAGTGGAGAGTAGATACCCCTTACAGTGATACGGTTTGGATTCATGTACCCACCCAAATCTCATGTTCTATTGTAACCTCAACTTTGGAGGTGGGGCCTGATGGGAGGTGGTTGGATCATGGGGGCAGTTTCTCATGAATGGTTTTCCACCGGCCCCTCAGTACATTTCTCACTGACAGTGAGTGAATGAGTTACCCTGAGATCTGGTGGTTTAAAAGTGTGTGGTATCTTCTCACTCTCTCTCTTCCTCCTTTTCCAGCCCTGTGAAGTGCCTGGCTCCCACTTTCCTTTCTGCTATGGCTGGAAACTTCCTGAGCACCCCGTTCCCAGAAACAGAAGCTGCTGTGCTTCCTGTACAGCTTGAAGAACCGAACTGTGAGCCTTTTCTTTATAAATTACCCAGTCTCAGGTATTCCTATATAGCAATGCAAGAATGGACTCATACAGACAGTAATCTTTCTGATGAAGAGAATGTTTTAGAAGTTGAAACACCCTCTTGTCACTTGATACTGGAGAGTGGGAGAAATGGGGAGATGCTCAAAGAGTACAAACTTTCAATTATAAGATGAGTAAGCTCTGAGGATCTAAGGTACAGCATGGTGATTATAGTTAATAATCTGTTTACATGAAGATTGATAAGAGCAGATTTTTAGTGTCCTCATCTCTTTCTTTCTCTCTCATACACACATGTAAGTATGGGTGGTAATGGATGTGTTAATTAATTTGTGGTAATCAGCACACAAGGTATATGCATATCAAATCATCACATTGTACACCTTAAATACATATAATATTTTGGCAATTAAATATTTTAAAATAAAAATAAAGCCAGGGCTGCTAAATCACTCACACTATAGAAGTCACAACAACACACAGAACAAACCTGACTTAGCGAGTGGGAGCTACGACTGCATTTGCTTTATGGTCTAGAACGGAATTTTAATAAATATATGCTCTGGTAGACACATTCAGAACCCGTATTGCATATCTGGGTTGCTGCCTTCCTGCCAAGGCTTGGCACTCTTCATCTCCCTCAGGGCCTCCAGGAAGGCAGAATGCACACATCACTACTTAGAGTCTTTCTTGCCTTGGGCACTTTCTCCACAAATAGCAACATGTATACTTCAAGTATGAGCGGGTCAGCCTGCTGTCTGCCATCTCTGTTAGCTTTATTTTCATCCACAGATTTAAAGATAAACCATCAAATTGGAAACCACCATACTCACATCACTCACTGCAAATACAGTGAAATACTCAGCAGAGTCTAAATGAATGAGTCTATGATTGTTCTATTTCAAAAGAAGGACCAATCTTATGAATTTAAAGATTTGTCTTATATACTTTAGGACCCAGTGATTTTTGTGTGGTGAGGGATTCTAACATTTGATACATTATGATATGATGGTACAATTTATTACCTGGTTGATAAGAGGTGTCGTCCTTGAAAATGATGGGACCACTTTAAAACTGACGTGTGATTTAGAATTTTTACTGTCAATGTTCTCCTCAATTATATTATAAACTTCTCGTATTTAAAGATCATGCATTTTGTATTTTCTTTTTTCTTTTTTTTTTTTGTATCCCTATGCTCTCTCAGTCTCTGCCTTATCATGGAGCTAGAAAAGTCCTATACATAGGAAATCTTTAATAAAAGGTTTTCTTTAAGTATTGTAGGACTAGATTATTCTGAACACGTGGATTCAAACCAGTTTAAAGCAGCTAGATGTATTTTTGATAGCTCCTTATCTATCCTAAGGTTTTTTTTCTTTTTTTTTTTTTACTGTACTTTGGGCTCTGGGGTACATGTGCACATCTTGCATCCTGCAGGATTGTTGCATAGGTACATACAAGCAATGTTGGTTTGCTGTCTTAAATCTCTCACCAAATTACTTGCTTTATACATTTTAGTGTGAGTATGGTATTAGGATGATTTGACTGCAAGCAACAGAAAAATCAAACAAAAATAGCCTAAGCCAAGAAGAATGATTATTTCACATTCCAAGAAGTTTTGGAGGCGAGTGGTTAAATAGCTAATTAATTTATAAGCTCAACCATATCACCCAGGACCCATTTTCACCATGGTGGCTAAAGCCCTGCATCCATCAGACATGCACCAGGGCCGCAGCAGTTGCAGTAAAGACAGCCTTATACCACAATCCTCCATGACCAGGGAGAGGGTCTCCTCTCTCCTGCCCCTTTCTAGAGGCTCCATCGAAGACTTCCTTTCACATCCCATTTCTCATTTCAAAAGCAGTCACTGGCAACAGGGATGGATTTACCACAATGGGTGCAGAGCAATTAAGATTCACCACTAGGTGAGTCCTTTGGAAAACACTTGGCCGCCCAGTATATAAACAAATCTGGTACTCTTGTCAGGAAAGAGGTGAGTAATTCCCAGTAGCCAATAGTGTCTGCTACAAGTGAAATATCTCACCAGAGAAAACTGAGTAGGTGCTACATGATTGTGTGTTTTCTCTGTTTTCTGCCTTTGCCTTTTGCATTTGGTAAGGCTCACCCATGTTCCTCTTTGTGGCTCTTCCTCCTTGATAAGACAGCCCTGGATTTGTTCAGATACAGGTGGCAATATGCCAGAAAGGTATGACCCCAGTCCTAGGAGTCAAATTCGTGATGAGCCTCGCACAGTCAGGACAATCGCAATTCCATTTGCCAGTGAACCATTTAGGGAGCTCCATGTGACTCAGTTCTGGTCACCAAGGTGGAAGAGAAATTCTCTTGAGGGACATCTGGGAAAGATTTTTCTGTCCAATAAAACAGGAAATGAAAATAGGTTCTGCTACCCCATTGGCTTTCTGCCTTTGAACTTGGCTGTGGGAAGACATGATGCTTAGAGTTACCGCAGCTATCTCTGACCTTGGGCAAAACATCTCAACACACAGGAGGGCAGAACAAGCAGCCAGAAGAAGCCTGAGTCTTGTGGGTATTGTTGAGCAGCTGACTTCTTAGCTTCCCTACAGACTCCTTAGCTTTGCAAACAATGAAGCTCTATTGTTTAAGCAAGGCGTAGATGGCTATTGTCACTTGCCACTGAAAACACCAGGACAGAGAATCGTCTTTCTAGGAACACAGCCACAAAAACTTTATTGGTAAATGCGCATAAAGAATATAAAAGTTTTTTTTTATATTTCTCTTTAAAGTAATAGCTGAAGTCTGCCTCAGGCAAAAAGACAAACAGAAAACATAAATGTATACATCATTCAAGAATGATAAATATTCATTTAAAAATGAATAAATATTCTACAGGATACTGTAATAGTTTTCTCAGAGAATATATTTTTCTAATATATCAACTAACAGTATTTCTGTGGCACCTCCAGGACCTCTGTTTAAGTCCTCCCTAGAAACTGCATTTTTCCACATTTTTTCTGCTACTTTGGATCTCAGATGTGCCTAAAAAGAAATACTTTTAACTTCTCTGGTTTTTCTTTTTTCAAATATTAACATGTAACTTGCAGTTGCAACATGCTTGTTGCTAGCTAGCTGTCAAGCATTTGTTCAAAAACATGTTCCTATAATACCTTCATCTTATAATCATTCAATCCATAATACAGTTTAAACATTTTTCCATAATAATTCACAGACTATTCATGTTTTTACATAAAACACTTTTAATGTATGAACTATCTGAAACACACAGCAAAATCCAGAAAGTTATATGATATCAACAGCCATATACTAAAATACACCCAAAAATGAACAATGTTTTCATATTAAACTCAAATTTAATATATGTTAATATGTAGGAATATTTACTTATAGAGAAAGCTGTAGATTTCTCTCTATCCTTCCCCCATACTTCCCAGAGGTAACCATTGTCTTGATGATGATGTTGATGACAGCAACAATGATGATGATAATGACGGTAATAAAAACCGCAAATTTACTATATGCCAGGCAGTATTCTAAGCACTTTACATACATTAACTCCTTAAATGCCCACCACAGACATATGACATAGATACTATTATTATCCCTCATTTTATAGATGAGGGGTTGAGAAAGAATTGGTTAAGCAGCTTGGCCAAGGCCACACAGCTGGTATGCCAGGATACCAATTGAGGGAATCTGGCCCTGGAGACCTTTGCCGTATCCCATTGCTATATGGATATTGCTGTGTATCATTATATACTTTCTCAAAACATGTATGCGTCTGTAAAAAACTATACATAGGATTTGTCCGTTTTTCAAAAAGTATATAATTTTATAACATTTGTGGGGTCTTTTTCCAGTTATTTTGCTATTATGAGCAATGTTGCATTGAATAGTCTTGAATGTACCTCCTTGTGCACTTACTCTCTGGCAAACATCTAGAAGCCAAATTTCTGCTTGGTAGATTACTCATATTAATATATATATATATATATATATATATATGTATATATATATTTTAGTTATTCCAAAATTGTTCTTCAAAGTAGCTGTACCAATTTGCAGTCCTGCCAGCACTGTGTAAGGGTTTTCATCTCCCAGTGACTCCATCCATTCTTAGTATCATTGGGTTCACTGATTTTTGCCAATCTGATTGGTATGAGGTGGTATTTCATTATTGTTCTCATTTGGACTTTTCTTTGATTGCTGGAGAGGCAAGAGCATATGTTTATTATCTATTTATGCTTATTTTGTTCTTGGATTTTCATTTTGTCTGATTTTAAAAGAATTGGATTACATTCTGATGATATAAAGTCTGTTATATAGGCTATAAACACCTTCCCATAGTAGATATTGACCTTTTTGTTGTCATCTTGATACACAGAAGTATTTAGTTTAATGTAGTTACATTCCCAATCATTTCTTTTCTCAATATGGTTTATGCTTTTAGCATTGTAAGTAATATGGCAGTACTCAGATGTCATCAAGATATTCTTCTATATATTCTTTTTAAATTTTACTTTTCACATTTAGGTTACTTTGTGTATGCTGTGAAGTAGTACCCAATTTTACCCTCTTCCATATGAATAGATAGATCTGTCTTTTTCTATATGGTGATGTCTCAGCATCATTTATTAAATACTCTCATTTTTTTGCCCAGTGATTTGTGATGTCATCTCTGTTATATTCCAAATTTACATATCTAAGTGGTTCTATTCCTTCGCTCTCTATTCCCTGTGGCAATATCACATTGTTTAGTATAGTTTTACATGATAATGTAGTATCAATATTCAAAAGGATAACCACCTCGCTTTGTTTACTTTTCCTCCCTCTCTGCCTCCTTCTCCTCCTTCTTTGCAATTGTCTAGCCTATTCTTGAGTTTTTATTCTTTCGCGTGCACTTAAGAATCATCTTGTCAAGTTCTTTGGAAAACCCTACTGAAATTTTTGAGGAAATTGTACTGAATTTATAGGTAAATTTGGGGAAAATTGTCAAACTTAAAGTACTGAACCCACCCATCCATGAATATAGTAAATTCTTTCTCTCTTCCTTTAACAAAGTTTTGTTGCTTTCTCAAAAACAATCTCACATATCATTTGTTAGATTTATATACAGATATCTTAAAGTTTTTAATGCTGGGTTAATAATGTCCTTTAAAATACACTTTAAAATATACACTTTAAAAATACACTTTAAAAATACACTTTAAAAATAACCTGATTTTTGTATATTGAAAATATACAAAATACACTTTAAAAATACACTTTAAAAATAACCTGATTTTTGTATATTGATTTCTAGCAAGCGTACTGAACTTTATTAGTATTAATATTTAATCATTAATTCTCTTGCATATTCTATATATACACATATATAATCTATCATGTTTTCTCTTTAAAAATAACACTTTAAAAATACACTTTAAAAATAACCCGATTTTTGTATATTGATTTCTAGCAAGCGTACTGAACTTTATTAGTATTAATATTTAATCATTAATTCTCTTGCATATTCTATATATACACATATATAATCTATCATGTTTTCTCCTTTTTCTTAATCTTCTGCTTTTTGTATCACTTGTGCTTTTTAAAGATTGAATATAATTACCATACAATACAAAGATATTAATTATTTACTTTAATTAGCTTTTATAATTATATACCCTTATGTAATTAACACCCTCAATCAGAATACAGAATACTTCAATCACCTTGTGCCTCCTTTCGGTCCATTCCCATCTCCCAGCTCTGAGCAACCAACAATATTTTTTTCTGTTACCAATCAACTGGTTTTCCTTGTCCTTGAACTTTATATAAACAGAATAACAACGTATATATTATTTTGAAACTGGTTGCTTTTGTATGCCATAAGGTCCTTTTAAGATTCATTTATGTTGTTGCCTGTATTACTAACACATTCTTTCTTTTATGATTGAATAGTATTCCGGGGTGTGGAATAACTCAGTGTGTTTCCTGGTTCTCCTGTTGATAGACGTTTGGGTTGTTTAGAGGTTTGAGCTATTATGAATAAGGCTGCTGTAAACATTTTAATGTTTTAACTTTTTCTTTTATTTTTGTCTTGTGATAACTAGAACCCACAGTGTAACATTGAAAGTAGAATGAGGGGTATTCTTATGTTTTTGACATAATTAATTTTGATATTTGTAATAGTTTTTAATTAATTAATTAATTAATTTCTTGAGACGGGTCTCTCTCTTTATGTTACCCAGGCTAGTCTCAAACTTTTGGCTTCATGTAATCTCCCCGCCTTGGCCCCCTTACAGTGCTGGGATTACAGGCGTGAGCCATTACACCGTGCCTGCAAAAGGTGTTTGAAAGAATCTTTTATTAAGTTTTAAGTTCTCATCTATCCCCAGTCTGTTTAAAATAATTTGTTCATTTTGGGGGATATTTTGGTTCCGTCAAGAATGGTTGTTAAATTGCGTTGAATACCTTTTCTACACCTATTAAAGAAACCAATTTTTCTCCTTTTATCTGGTAAAGCAATAATTTATATTAATAGATCTTCCAAGGCAGTTTTGCATTCTTGGATAAATCTTAATTAATAATAATTTAAGAAATTATATAGCTAGATTTTAAAAATATGCTACTTATGGACATAAAAATGGAAACAATATACAATGAGTACTATAAGAGGAGAGAAGAAAGGAGGAGGGCAAGGCTTGAAAAGCTACCCATTGGGTACCATGCTCACCACCTGGGTGATGGGCTCGGTTGTACCCAAGCCTCAGCACCACACGATATCCCCGTGTAACAAACCTGCACATGTACGCCTGCATGTAAAAGGTGAAAATTAAAAATAAGTAAAATATTTAGTATGTTTGTTGCTTTTTTCAGGTATGAAATGTCTACAGTTTTTCTTTTTCATTTTGTTTCAAGAGTTAATGGCCTAATAAAATGAGCTGGATAGCTTTCTTCCTTTTTCTATTCTTCTGAAGTAATTTTACAATATTAAAATGATCCATTTCTTGAAGGCAGAAGTTACCTGTAAAACCAACCAGGCTTGGAGATTGTTTTTGTGTGTGTATTTAGAAAGGGCAGCAGCAGAGGGGAGGTGGCCAGGTTTAGTTTCTTTAGTGGTAATATGTATGTTCACATTTTGTATTTCTTTTTGAGCCAGTTGTGTTATATTTTTCCAGAAAATTACCTTTTCAATGTAAGCTTTTAAATGTATTGGCATTGTTTATAATATTTATCTGTTAATTTTCTACTAAATCTCTATTATGTCCAGTTCTTTCTATTCAGAATATTATTTGTTTTTATTTGCATTTTTTTCTTTCATTCAAGTGAGCAAATATTTGTCCATCAAATTTGTCTTCTAAAAGAACCACTTTCCTTTTGTTAATCTTCATGATTGTCTTTGGTTTAATGTTATTAATTTTTGCTCTTATCTTTGATATTATTTCCTTCCTTTTAGTTCCTTAGGGTTTACTCAGCTATTTTTTTTTTTTTTTTTTTTTTGAGACAGAGTTTCAAGCTTGTCACCCAGGCTGGAGTGCAATGGTGAAATCTTGGCTCACTTCAACCTCTGCCTCCCGGGTTCAAGCGATTCTCCTGTCTCAGCCTCCCTAGTAGCTGGGATTACAGGAGC